>VZQC01001799.1:0-126667 GCA_009823505.1 Rhizomys pruinosus | reverse complement strand
TCTCTCTCTCTCTCTCTCTCTCTCTCTCTCTCTCTCTCTCTCTCTCTCTCTCCATTTGTTTGTGGTATATGTACACACATGCTTGTGGGTGTGCTTGTGCATGTATGTGGAGGCCAGAAGTTTATGTCTGATGTCATCCTCAATCACACTCCATCTTATTTTTTGAAATGTGATCTCTCACCTAACCTGGAGCTCAGGAAGTCCAGCAATTCTTCTGTCTGTGCCTCCTCAGTGCTGGGATTAAAGGTGTGCATCATGATGCCTGGCTTTTATACTTTAGTGACTGAGGCACCTCCTGCAGCCCCTGAAGCTCATGTTCAGTCCCTGCTTAAACCACCACCGCCAGGTTTCAGTTGTACTGAGGACTGACACCATCTGATGGTTTTGATATTGGTACTTTTAAATTTGAGGAGGTGAAAGCTCAGGCAGAGTATGTGGAATTAGCGTGAAGTTACTGACGGACAGGAGAAGCTACCTAAAGGCTGATTCTCAGCCTTCAGCAGCTTCTTAAGCTTTGTTCTGTGTTTATAAATGGGAGGGTTCAGGTCAAGTCAGATCAGAAGATGCTGAGCTTCCTTCTACTAGAGTTGTGTGCATGAACTTGAGATTCAATTTCTGTAAGTTTATAATGGTATTTACAGAGTGCTTACAGAGTACAGAGTGCTATTCCAAATGCAGTAATTAACTTTGCTGTCACTGGCTAACTTGTGGTGAGCAGTATTGACGACTTCCCCAGTACTCTTCTGAGATCATGATTCTAGGAGCATGTGTCTTAGTCCATTTAACTTTTGCTGTAACAGAATACCTGAGGCTGTATCCAGAGGTTTATTTACTCACAGTTTTGGAGGTTGAAATTCTAAGATAGGGCAGTTTCCTGTGCTGGGCCCTGGTGTGGGCCTTCTGGCTGCATCTTTACATGCCAGATAACATTACCTGGGGTGAATGCATGTAAGAGAGTGTGGTGGCTTGAACGAGCAGTGTCCCCCATAGGCTACTTGAGTACTTGGTCACTTGGTGGTGCTGTCTGGCAGAGGTCATGGACGCTTTAGGAGGTGTGGCCTTGCTGGAGGAAGTGTGGCACAGGGGGCAGGCCTTGAGAGTTCACTGTTGGGTCCCACTTCTGGTTGCTCGCACTGCTGGCATGCCTGCCACTTGCTGCCATACCTCTCTGCCACGATGGACTCTTAACCCTCTGCAACCAGAAGCCCAAAGGAAACTCTTCCTTCTATAAGTTGCCCTGATCATAGCGTTTTATCACAGCAAAGAAAGTAACTAATGCAGAGATCATGGGAGAAGAAGAGAGAAGAGGCAAGGGCCAGGCCTACTCTTTCCTAACGGCCTCCTCATGGTCTAATCGTCTCTTGTCATAACCATGCTGAAAGATCTTCATGAATCCCTTCCGAAGGCCAATGAGAACCATTTACCTCACTGGGCCTGCCTCTTAAAGGCCCCACACCCTTTCAATACCATTTATTACGCTGAGACTTGAGCCTTTAGAGGAAACCCCATATCCAAACCATAGCAGCATAGTACCTGGCCTTCCAATGAAAAGAATCTCAAATCTTCTGTAGGAGACCCTCAGATAAACCAGGACAGATACAGATCTTCTTAGGGGAAGCCCACTATATCCCTTAAACCTCTTAAGCCTAATATGTTTAATTTTCAGCACATAACATCTTTATTGATGGCACACATATTCATCAAGAACATATGGTCTGATGGCTTCTAACAGTTACATCTTGGAAAAATTATTTTTCATACCCCAAACTTTAAGCATGAATACATTTTTTTAATCCAGAAATATTTTAAGATGAAACCTAAACTTTTCCCCATCTCTCTTTTTCTTTTCTATTTGGATTTTCTCCATCACTCTATTTATTCTATGAACAGACAAAGATAATTCAGTAACTGCCAAAAATGCACTCAGATTTCTCCTGCAAGCATTTATTTTAAAGTAAACCAGAGAAGTGGTAAATGAAGAAAAGAGAGAGTTTATGGAATTTCTTTTAGGCTTTCTGCCTGTTGGCACTGGGCTCTTGGGGACATGGTGATTGGGTTGCTGACTTCAGCAGATGTTTTTGCTTAGGGACAAAAGCCATCTTCTCTTAGAGGCACATGGTATGAGAGCTGCAGTCCCTCCCTAAGTGGGGATGCTCCTGCCGCTAGGCCCGCTGGTGGGCTGTGGAAAGGGAGGGAGGGAGGAAAAACAGAGCCTAGCCTATAAAAGTCCAGTCTTACTCTATTGTAAGCAACTGTTGCCCCAATACACAGGAATGATGGTTCTGTATTCTGATTCTCAGAAATCTAGGAAAAAAGTGTGAAACTTCTCAGAACTGCTATTTTTAATCCCTCCCCCCCCCCAAATTCTCAATAAGGTTCTTAAGAGAGCCCTATAACAGTCTCACAGTGTGCATGATTTTATGTAAGACAATATTACATTTTATTTTATTTATCCAGTATGGAGTCACAACAGTGTTTGGAAGTTATTTTAATGAATAGACTGCTAAAACCTGATCTGAGAGGTCGAGGCTCATATTTCTTGCTGTCTTCAATTTTGGGAGTGGGCAGTTTAACTCAAAATTTAAAATTCTTTCCACTATACTTTATGTGCAGTCAGGTATTTTTTGCTTTATTGCATATATATATATATATATATATATATATATATACACACACACACACACATATATATCCAGACATTTTTTATATATACATATATATATATATAATGTTTCATGATAACATGTATTCATAAATATTTTCATGACTTCTGAAAACTGTGCAAAATCTCTTAGTTTATTTTAAAATACATTAAAAATGGGATTGTAGACTCTTCCCAGAAACGGAAAGTATACTTTACATATAAAATAATTAAGATATCTGGTTTCAGGCTGTTCTGCATCAAAAGCAACATAGACTACACAAGCCTTTATATGCAGGTGTTTACCTGGTTACCAGAACCCATGGATCTTTGGAACTTAGTTTCTGTAGCCCACAGCCACTGTTGGTACTTCTGTCAGCACTGCTGCCCTAGTTACAGCATCTACTGCATGCTGACATAGGAGGCTGGTCGTTTCTCAGCAACTCTGTTTTCCTTGATTTTTTTTCAGCCACATGTAGGAAACCAGGAGACTTAATGACTTGTCCAAAGTCACACCTAGCAAACCCATGGCTGCAACTTGAACCTGAGTCTTTCCCAGATTCTTTCTCCTGTGTAGAATGTAGCTCCTGGGAAGGTGCTCTGGCGTCTCTGTGGATTTGCTCTCTGCAGGCCTAAACAGAGTTAATCCTGCGGTTTATATTCTCAGTGGGGATGCTAAGGGCAAAGGAGGGGCCCTTGTTTTGAAAACAGATGACTTTGGCATTCATCTAATGACACCCAGAGCAAGCATGGGCTGTGTGTGAACTGTGCCGTGCTTTCCTTTGTGCCTCAGCCAGTGGTCTCAAAGTCCTCTGGGTGCTGACTGAGAAAGGGAGGGAAAGCTGTGACGAGCCACTGCTCCAGAGCTCAGAGTTGCCCGATCTCCAGCATTCAGTGATGGCCTTCATACAGCAAGGCCCCCTCCAGGCTCAGGAAATCTCTGGGAAAGTCTGGAGGCGAAAGGCGGCCCCTCCCAGAAACCCAAGCTAAGCCTGTGCTGGCTCAGGTGAACCTGGCTTTCCCAGGGTTGGCCTGTGTGTCTTTTTCCTGTAGAGATGCAGGAGGAGCAAGGACAGGCATGCTCTTTTCCCCCCACCAAGCATGTGGGCAGGGGGTAGTATTTCTTTAAGGCCTTTTGGAATACAAAGCATGGCTCAGGCTTCTTTGTCATTGAGACTTGTGGACTCACAATACTAGTCCTTTCTCTCCTATCCTAAGTCCAGGTAAAAGGACAGCTACAGAAATGAAAGGACTTCACTTAAAAACAAAATCCTATTATTTTTATTTTATGTGTGTGAGTATATTGCCTGCACATATACTAAGTATACCTGTGTTGTGCAATGCCTGTGGAGGTCAGAAGAGGGCGCTGGATTCCCTGGAACTGGAGCTACAGATGGTTACTAGCCACCATGTGGGTGCTGGGAGTTGAACCTCGGTCCTCTGCAAGAGCAGCCAGTGCTCTTTAACGGCTGAGCCCTCTCTCCAGCCCTGAAAGGACTTTACTTTTGTCACACACTTGAATCCTACTGATAATGCCTTCCCAGCTGTCATCCTCCATGGTGGTCTTCCTGTGGTATCCGTTATTGTTACCTTCTGAAGGTCAGGTGCTGGTTTAGCCTGGTTTATTTTTAAATAAAGATCACCTCCTTGTGTAGGAGACATAGTTTATTCACTGACTACTGTAATTTCAAGGTTTTAATCTGAGCCTCTTCTAGTTAGATAATTGCCTCCTGGTGTATTTCTTGTCGTTCCCCTTCTGCCTTTTCCCCACCGTTTGCTTCCTTTCCTCCGCTGACTCTTGCTCTTCTCCCAGAGTACTAGATGAGCAAATGTGCTTTATTAAGGTGCAGCCAATGCCATAGGGTAATTTCGAGGTGGGGCATCTTTATTGCTACTGGTTCTGTATTCTCTCCCTGTTTTAAATATTGATGAGATTTTGATTGACTATCATTGTTTTTCCATGATAGTTTGGCTATTAAAATTAGTTCAGTTTGGCTAGGCGTGGTGGTGCATGCCTTTTATCCCAGCACTCAGGAGGCAGAGGTAGGAGGATCTCTGCTAGTTGGAGACTAGCCTAGTCTACATAACAAGCTCCAGGCCCGCTGGGGCTACATAGTAACACCATGTCTTTAAAAAAAGGAAAAAGAAAAAACAAAATAAAACCCAACAAACAAACAAAGAGTAAATTGGTACACTTTAAAATTCCAGTCTCCTATCTCATTCAAGTCTTGCTGTCTCTCGGGGGTTATGTGTAGAAGGCTTTGGGGTCTGCCTCCCCTTCCTCCCGTGGTGCTCATTTATTCTAAGGTCTAGCACCTGTGATGTAATGGATTGGGAAGAAATAGCATTCAGGACAAATGCCATTTTCCTTCCTGGAGGTGGTGCTGGCTGTCCAGGCTGCTCTGACACCCTCTCTTGGCAGGCACCCAAACACTAGCCCAGAGCATGCCTCTGTGTATCTGTGTGTGATTTGGGGGCCCTTGTTCCCTTCTCTTCCAACTCTCACCCTATCACTGTGCAGCTGCAGGACATAGGAGTGTTGACCCTGGCCCCACTGAGCACTTCTGGGGTTAGGTTGCAGCAAGATGGCTGAAGCCCAGTTACCTTCTGTGGCACCCACTTTCCCCATGGAGTGTACATGTATTTGTGTCAAAGAAAATGATGTCTTGCAGCCCACACCACTGCTGTGTCTCCCTGCTCAGATTTGATCAGATGATTGACCTGGGAACTAGCTTGGGATACCCTGGGAACTAGCTTGGGATACCCTGGGAACTAGCTCGGGATACCCTGGGAACTAGCTCGGGATACCCTGGGTATTGCAGCCCTTTCTCTTCTGGGGAGGGAGAACACTTTGCCATGTCATTATTGTATTATTGTATTATTGTGTATGCATGTGGGTAGGGGAAGTGTTGGGGGTCAAACCCAGGGCCTTGCACACGCTGCACAAGCACTCTACTGTTGAGCTACATTTCTGTTTCCTTTTCATTTTGAGACAAGGTCTCTCTAGGTAACTCAGGTCCACCTTAAACTCATTCTGTTAGCCCAGGCAGGCCTTGAAGTTGAGTCTCTTCAGTCTCCTTAGGGCTAGGATCACAGACCTGCAACTACAAGGCTTGGCTTTTTTCATCTCTTCTTGAACAGATACTAACCACACGCAAAGAACAAACCCAAACTCTTCAGAGCCTTGCTGTTTACAGATCAAACAGGATACACGGGGTCCTAGGGAATAATGGCTGCTTCCTGCTCTGTGGGCCTGGGAGGCCTGGGCTTGGTCTCTGGCAGCTTCTCTAACCCTCTCTCTCACTGCTGGACCATTGAGTAATTCCCTCACAGCAGAACAGAACTGTGAGGAGATGGAAAGGCAGGGAAGACAGGAAAGAATAACGTGTGTGATCCTGACAGACTTCTTCTGTTGCAATTGTTTCTGTTCTTGGATTTCCCAGTGCTACTTGCTTTTATGTTCCAGAGACTCTTCATTCCTTTAGCTAATTCATTGTCAGATCATTAATAGCCCTGCCCTTGTGTATTCTTTGTATCCATGGTGTTAAGTACAGCTAGTATAGTTCCCTGGTCTACATGGCAGGCTGCTGAGAAAGCTCAGACCTGTGTGTTCAGTGGGCTAAAAGACAGATGTTTTGCTACATGAAACAGGCCAGGGTTTGGCCCTTGTTGCCTCTTTAAGTATTGTTTGAGTCACATATCAGGAAGGCTATAGTTCAGTCTCCTTTTGACTTGTTTTGTTTTTATCGTGCTGGGGATGGAACCCAGGGTCTTATACGTGCTAGGCAAGCACTCTGGCACTCAGCTATACCCCGAGTTTCTTTTTAAGGCCATCTTGAGAGTCATTAGATTATACAGAGCTCGGGGACAGCATCCCAGTTTCCCACACAATTTCCAGATTTATGCAGAAGGCAGGGGCTTCTCCCTTTCAGCTAGGATCTCCATTTGGGAAAGGAAGAGGCTGTAGCTCTCCCTTGCTGGGAAGAGCTGCTTAGTGTGTTCATTACTGAATTGTCCTTTACCACAGATGTGTGACCTCTCCCTGTCCTCCAGTTCCTCCAGGATCCCGAGGCAATGCTCCTGCCTTTCCAACAAATACATTTTTACTTCAATAATGTTAGAATGTATTTACTTCAGGATCCCTTGCATATAGTTAGATTTCTTTTAGCAGTTGGGATATGTGTTTGCTTTTTAAAAAATATATATTATTTTTATTTTATGTGTATGTGTATATTACCTGTATATATGTAAATGCACCTGTGTCATACAATGCCCCTAGAGGTCAGAAGAGGGCATCAGATCTCCTGGAACTCAAGTTAAGGAGGGTTGTTAGCCACCATATGGGTGCTGGGAATTGAATCCGGGTCATCTGCAGAAAGGCAGTGCTCTCAACCACTGGGCAACTCCCAGCCCCACGTGTGTGCTTTTAACACAAACATCAAAAGTAGAGTCTTCACCTGGTGACAGCAAATGACAACCGAGTGGAAGTGTAAAGAGCTTGGCATCCACCACATGTCCATGTCGATTTTCTTTCCTAGTTTTCATTGAATTTTGTTTGCAAGAAGATTGAGTGGTAAATACATGCTTAGGTTTTTAATCTGTAATATCATTTCAACTCTGTCTTTTTATGTCCTCCAACCTGGCCTTGGTGACTGCAGAAAACTGGACCTGAAGTTAAAGTCATGCTTACTTTCAGCAGAGATGGGGACGGAACATCCCCAGGCTGTTTTGACCTCCTGTGCTCATAATATCTAGTGGTAGCCCTGGAGGAGATGAGTGGTTCTTCCTGCTTAGATGAGCACACCAAAGCTTAGGGAAGTCGTCTAAAGCTTGACAACTAGTGAGCTGAGAAACAAGAGCATCGAACGAAGTCCAGGTCCTGTTCAGAATCCACCATATGTGATTGCTTCTCAGCTGGGAGTGCTGTTTTGGTACTGTGAGGAAAAGCTATGCTTCATATACTGATTCTTGGGGCAAATTATATTTTAGGCTTGTCCTATAAGACTAAAAAATGGCAAAAAGATAGAAAATGGCCCCTCCCTCCCTTCCTCCCTCTCTTCCCTCCTTCTTTCCTTTGTAGCCCAGGCTGGCCTCCAACTCCTAATCCTCTTGCCTCTGCCCTCTGAGTGCTAGGATTGCAGTTGTCCTCAACCATGCATTCTCACTGTAATTCTTCTCCCTGAGAAACTTCACTATTCCACTTCTTTTATTGCTGGCAGTATCTATCACATAGGCCTCCCAGGGAAACTGTTTTCTTACTCGTGGCTTGCCCCTCCCTCCCCCAGCTCAGTCAGGCCTCAGCCTCGTATAACGTGGTATGTGTACACTGATTCTCCGCACTCCCAAGGTTAGTCTCCTGCACCAGGAAGCCTGACAGCCTGGAGGGGTTATTTTGTTTAAATTCTTTTCTTGCATTTCCTTTGGTAAAGGAGCTAGGCTGGAAATCATACCAGAACAGTTGTGTTTCATAGTTACAGAATAATGGGGAGACTGTAATTTATGGCCATTAAATTGCTTCCTTTGAAGTATAAGAAAAACCAGAACAATGTTTATGGCCCTTTAACCCACAGGATTACAGTACACATGAATTAAAGTCAAATGTGCTATGAACTCTCCCAGGTACTATGGCTGGCAGAATTCCATCACTTATTAATTGGTTGAGTTTTGAGTGGAAACTGCATTGGCAGCATTGAGGCTTTGAAGCTTGGAGGACTGTTCTTTTCTCTCATTTTGCATCTTTATAAAACAAGTCAGAATCCGAAATGAGAAGTCTTACACCGACAGCTTGATTTAAAATGAGAATTGTAGCTGGGCGTGGTGGCACACGCCTTTAATCCCAGCACTCGGGAGGCTGAGGGAGGCCAATCTCTGTGAGTTCAAGACCAGCCTGGTCTACATACCGAGTTTCAGGACAGCTGGGGCTATAAGGAGACCCTGTCTCAAAAAGACAGACAGACAGACAGACAGAGACTGAGAATGAATTGTTCTCTCCTAAACTTCTTCAGAGGACAGCAGAAAGAACACATGTTTAGCGCCCTCCATGTATCAGCAGTGTAGTGGCTGTTTTGCATACTTGTTTTCATGTAATCCTCTGGCAATTCTATGACATCATTGTCACCACTCCCACTTTCCAGATGGGACTGAAGCAAGGCAGAGAGATCAAATAACAAGTCTTTGCTGCCTCAATTCCAGTCTGGACCTGGGACAGAGTGTATGCTTTTGTCTTTATCCGATTTTGCTTCCTAGAACTTGTACTTTAGGACACAAAAATTGATATCACTGTTAGAATCCACATCCTAATTAATATCAACAGTGAAACTTGACACTTGCATTTGTTGTTAGGGAGTTTCATGGGGGAAACTATGGGAAATAAAAGGCAGCAAAAATGGAAAATAGTATTTAATGACTATATGAGGTATTTATACCTGCATGTGAATAATAAACCTGTATTAGTGTATCATGACTTTCATGATACACTAATTGTACTTTCATGTACAATTCAGTGCTCAAAATAGATGTCATTGGAAAAATAATGAAGGTAGATTTATGCTACCAAAAAGGTACTCTTTTGAAAGAAAGCTTTTGTATGCATCATTGAAAAATCTCAATGATAGCTGAGCTGGAAGTAGGGAGGAAATCTTGTTGGATACAAGCTGTAAAGCATATTTATCTTAAGAGGAGGTAACCCACAGGACATGAAAAATCTGTGAGCCTATGTTGTACATGTTTATTAGTAACACGTTCTGTCACCTGAATTTATTGCCTAGAATATTTAGAATATGAAGTTGATCCTGAAAGGTTCTAGTTAGGTCATTAAAAGTCCTTCCCACTCCACTAGATGGCGCTGTGGTTGCATAGATACACTTGATGCCCCACCAGGGGTTTGGGAAGTAGATAAGAACTTTGTGTCAGGATGCCCTGAAGCCTAATGAAGTGGGAATTTGAGCCCAGTGGTATACTAGCAGTTCTAGTCCCAGCTCTTCTGTGCGTCTGCACATCTTTACTTAGCATTTCTTTGTCCATTTACCATCTTCGAAGGCCTGCACACCAGTCCTCTTTACCATTCACCATCCCTCCCCACACTTTATACCTCATTTTTCTTTGCATGTAACACTGTATTTGATCCCTGCAGTGGGACCAGAGAGATGAAGGAAGCTACAAGGAAATGGTCTACTTGCCCAGTAGACCAGGGTCTTTCTTTCCACCCAGCCTGGCCTCATTGAGCTACCTTCCTACTTAACATAGAGTCAGTGTGGTGCCGTCTCAGACATAATAGGTCTGTTTCTAGAAATGCAGTCAGGAAAAGAGTAGAGTCTGCAGTAGGGTGTTGGAGGTGGGAGGTGTTGGAGATGGGAGGGTGTAGAGAGGTCTTGTGATCTCCACTCTTCTACCAGCACACCATGAAGGGAGCTGCCACAGACTCTAAATCTTTAACAGAAGGAGAGAAAGCATCCCAGAGGATTCCCCAGGTCTTCTCCCAGCATTTCAGTGCTCTATGCTAAGTAGCTGCCAGCTCCCCAGACAGAGGACCTTGCTATGCAAAGGAAGGAGCCATCTGGGAATATTAGTTATTGAAGGGTCTGTGGTTCCAAAGATTAGGCATGACCTCTCTGACTCTCATTCGTAGTTCAAAGAAGGATCATGGAAAACATTTAAGGCATTTTCAATCCTCCTCACAAAAGTATTAGTCATTGATGTATAGGATTGTTCCTGTTTCTATCTTCAAACCACAGCGTGCAGAGCCAGGGTCACATGATACAAAAGAGGCATGCCTCTTAGATTTGGGGAAAGGCAACTAGTGTGAAAATTCCCTATCCCCAAAATATGACAAGTTTCTTGTGTTGCTTGGTTTCTGTGATGAAGTTACACTGTCTCCTCCATAACTCCTAGGACAGGAAGAAACTTCCAAAACACCTCCAGCCTGTAAGGTTGAAGATGGGTTGGCAGGAAGAGAAGGTGCTTATGGGAACCAGAGTTGTGGGTAGGCAGACATGTTTGGACTTGCCTGGCATATTTTTCTTCTTGGTGCAATTCATCTTCTATTGACATAAAACTTCCTCACTAGCAACACTTTCTGGGTTGTCGGTTAATTCACGCTGTCAAGTTACAAGATGTTCAGGTTAAGTAAGTTGGAATGCAGCGTTTGGAACTGGTCTGACATAGCCCTAAATGTGGCTCTGTCAGGGACATTACAGGGATTATTTATATCCACTGTGGTCTCTACCAGATAAGACAGACACTGGACCTTTCTCTTTGAGACAGCTTTTAGTACTGTGCTTATTAGTGGGCCTTTTCTTGCCTTCATAGGACTTAAAACATTAATTTCTACTTGCAGACTGTGGATGTAGTGTGACTGGCTGCTCCAAGCTCACAGTGCCCTGACTTCCCATAATGGTGGACTGTAACCTGGAATTAGGAGCCAAACCTCTTCTCTCTTAAAAAATTAATTTCAACTTCCCTCAGATGAAATATAAAGCAGTGCCTAGACATCTAGTTCATGTAGATTATAGAATATGATCTTTTTGTTTTCTAATTCTATATATCAGAAGCTCATGATGAAGATTTAAGAAATGCTTATTGCCAGGCGTGGTGGTGCACGCCTTTAATCCTAGCACTTGGGAGGCAGAGGCAGGTGGATCTTTGTGAGTTCAAGGCCAGCCTGGTCTACAGAGCTAGTTTCAGGACAGCTGGGGCTATAAGGAGACCCTGTCTCAAAAAGACCAAAAAAAAAAAAAAAAAAAAAAAAGAAGAAGAAAGAAAGAAATTCTTATTAAGACTGTATTGTATTGGATATGTTCTTTGACTTTATAGTTTATTAGACAAGATGGATTTAGTGAATTACCAATGATCAACCTAAAACTTACAGACCCTGTATTTGAAATTTCTGTTATTTTGATCAGTTGAATACCCTAGAAATTAAATTCTTTAACTTGTTTTGATTGTGTCACAGAATAAAAGATCTACTGTTTTAAGATCAAGGGGGTGGGGGTGGAGTGGGCAGTGAGAAGAGGAAACAGACTTTTGTTTCCCAAGGGAGGGGATTTATTGTTGGGGAATGTTCTTGTCACCTTTGGTTTGGATCATGGTTGATGATATGGGACACTGTAGAGAAAACTGGAAGGTTGGAGCCTTTTATACACACACACAAACACACACACACACACACACACACACACACACACACACATGGGGGGGTAGGAAAGAATGGAATTTCATCTCTGTCATTGCATCCTGTTTCTACTCCATTGTCTGCTTTTTTCTCCTCTCTCCTCTTCCGGTCTGCTTTCTGTCTCTACCTCTTCAGTGAAAAGAAACAAAAAAATTACTTAATACTGTCCCACTATGTGTCAGCATCTGCTTAGCTTGAGGGTAAGAAACGGGGTGGAGCACAGGGATCTCGGCAGCTGTGTATGTCTGTCTGCAGCCCAGCAGTCACAATGCCTCCATTGACAAGGTGAGCACCAAGATTTATGTATCTTAGTCGTTATCAAGAATTCTTATTCTGGAGAATTAGGCAAGAGAATGGCTTCAGTCAACAATTATTAAGTGCCAACTAGGAGTCGGGAACAGTCACACCTCTCTGTAACTTACATACCAGCCTCATGAGGTAGGTGTGTAATTCCCATTTTATAGCAGAAGAGCTTAGATTCAGGCCTTTAAGTCAACTGGCCAGCACATTGCCTGGTGCCTTGCAGAGTTAAGAAATGCTTGCTGAAAGAAGAAGTAAGCAAAGTAGGTCATCAAGTCAGGATGTAAGCCCAGATTTTATAACCTCAATCTAGCACTATCTACCTTATTGCTTTCCTGGAAGGGATTTGTATGAGCCTGAAAGATAAGTAGTGTTCTGTGCCATTTATTCAACAATTCATGTTTGACTTCGAAATGATAAGAATATGTTGGCTTCACCAATTTCTCTCATTCTCCTCAGTCTTTAATTACGGACATACCCTTCTGCTTTTCTATTAGTTGTTAAATACATAGTTTCTAGAGTCCCGACTTCCAGGATAAGCTACTTCCTAGCTGTGTGACCTTGGGCAAGTTACTTATCCTCTGTGTATCTCAGAATCACTAACTTTATTAATTTATTAATTTTTTTTAAAATTTATTTCTGTATGTGTATGATGTACTGTCTGCATGCAAGTTTGTGCACCCGTGTCGTGCAATGCCATGGAGGTCAGAAAAGGGTTTCGGATTCCCCTGGAACTGGAGTTCTCCTGGAATTGGAGTTTCAGACAGTTCTCGGCCGCCATGTGGGTGCTGGGGATTGAACCCGAACTAACTTTAAAATGAGGGTACTAGCATTGCCTATGACAAGAGGTGTTTGGGAAGTTTATCTCAGTAAATAAGGACTTACAACTTCTAGCACAAAAGTAAATGTGTCCAATGTAACACTGCTCTTAATACAGTAACTGCTACCTATGAATTTTCTTTCTATTAAAAAAAATCCGGGCTGGAGAGATGGCCTAGCAGTCGAGAGTGCTGACTGCTCTTGCAGAGGACCCACATGGCGGCTGAGAACCATCTGTAACTCCAATTCCAGGAGAACGCCAGTTTCAGGAGAATCCAACACCCTCTTCTGACCTCCGAGGCATTGCAAGACACAGGTGCACAGACCTGCGTGCAGACAGTACATTCATACACATAAATAAATAAATAAATAAATTAATTAATTAATTAATTAATTAATTAAAAAAATCAATGCTGGGCTTGCAGAGCCTTCTGCATGCTAAGTAGGCACTCTCGCTGTGCCACGCCCTCGACAACAGTGAAGTATGGCATTTTTTTTTTGTCTTTTGTCACTCTTATTTCTTGAGTAATTCCATTATCCATTTAACTTTCATATTTTTTTCTTTTTGTAAATTTTTAATTGAATTTTTTGTATTTCAAACAGAACATCGCAATCTTAATCATCTTTATACCCCCTTCCCCACTGGGGAAGCTTCCCATAGCCCCCTCCCCAAATTCATACATTCTTTCATTTCTGTTATGGCCTATCCTATCAAGTTGGTATCTCCAGACGTTACTTGGTGCAAGTTCATCCACTGAGCTCTAGTTAGCCTATCTGGAGTACTTCCCTTCATGAAGACCAGCTGTTCCCCACCCAGCAGTTATCAGCTGAGTAAGACTGGGCCTGGTGCCCATTTCCACAGTTCTGTGCTGAGGTTTTGTCTGCTTGAGTTTGCATGGATTTCATGCATGCTGACACCATTGCTGTGGGTTCGTGGAAGCAAGGTCCCAGGAGCCTGTAGGACTCTATTTCCATACTGCCATGTTCCCTCTTCATGGCTCCTACAATCTTCATGCCCCCTCTTCCACCATGGTCGCTGAACCCTGGGTGGGTGAACTTTAATATTGGAGTCCTGTCCAAGGACCCATTCTGCAGACTCTTACTCTCTACACTTTGGCCATTTGTGACCTTTTGTGTTCCTGGCCCTCTGATGCATGAGGGAACTTCATCAATGAGAATTGAGAGATTCTGTAGTATTCTATTTACCTTGTTCTGTGTTCCGTAAGCCTGAAATGTAGAGGTTGCATTGTAGATTGCCACACTGTAGATGTGCTACACTGTAGTAGTCTCATCTGGTGCTAAAGAAGCTTCTTTGATGAGTGGTGACTGGGACACTTGTCTCTAAATACAAGGTTTCATATTTTGCACATAGCAAGAAATTATATTTGTCTAGGGATATGACAGTATGTTTTGGTTTTATGTTTGGACATTTGGGGTTTTATGGAGGGTTTTTTTGCATGTATGTATATGTGATAAAATATGTAATATAAAATGTATAGCTTTAACCTCATGGGGTTTGTTTTGTTAATTTTGCGGGGACTGATCTCAGGGCTTGGGTCATACTGGGCATGTCCCCAGCCTTCATTTAAACCATCTTTCAGTGTATGGTTCAGTAGTGTTAGTTGCATTTTCAGTGTTGTGCAAAGAGTATTGCCATTTCCAAAACCTTTTTATTGTCCTACAGAGAACTATATCCCATTATGTATTTGCTAATGCCAGAAAAGTAGAATCATATGGTATTTGTGTTTTATTTATGACTTTGCTCATGTAACATGATGTCTTCAAGTCCATCCGCACTGTAGCTTGTGCCAGAATTCATTTTTAATAGCTGTTAATTTTAATTATAAACACACACACACACTCACACACATTTTGTTTAGCCATTCATTTGTTAAGCACTTGGTTGATTCTTCTTTTGGCAAACATTGAAGACTGAATAACACTTCTGTTACCATTGATATGCAAGTATTGTTCAGTCCTGTTTTCCATTCCTTTGGATATATACCTACAGGTAGCAGTGCTGGACATCATAATAAATCTATGTTTAACTTTTCATAACTTCCAGACTGTTCCTGTAGCAGCTGTACTGTTTTATACACTCCCCAGCAATGCACAAAACCTCCAATGTCTCCACATCGTCATCAGCATTGGTTGTTTTTTTTTTTTTCATTTTTAAAATAATAGCCACGTTAGTGATTGTGTTGTGATCTATCATTGTGGCCATCACATAGCCTCTTAGTAAATAATAAGAATCATGTCCTTGTAGGAGCTGGGCCAGTTTTGTTGTTCTTTTGACTCAGGGTTGGTGATCTTCATGCTTTTTCTTTTCTTTTTTTTTTTTTTAACAAAGATGTTATTTTATTTTATTTTATTTTATTTTATTTTATGTGTAAGAATATATTGGCTGCATGTAGGTAGGTGCACCTGTGTCCTGCAGTGTCCATGGAGGTCAGAAGAGGGTGTTGGATACCCTAGAACATGGTTGTTAGCCTCTATGTGGGTCTGGAAGTTGAACCCTGGTCCTGTGCAAGAGCAGGCAGTGCTCTTAGCACTGAGCCATCTCCATGCTTTCTCTAGAGATAGGTGACAGCTGAATGGATGTCACTTAAGCAGGGGCTGTTAGCAGGAAGATGTCTCCTTATCTTTGTTTCTCTTGATGGAACACAGTGAGATGAGCCTCAGAGGAGTCAGCCCATGACTGTTCATTATGGAATCCATTTGCTCACAGGTGTCGCAGCCCTGGCCCCTGCCCAGCATAACATTTTCTCTGGAAGAATGCCACACTGAGGATTTTCTTGTCTGTAGACAGACTCTGTTGTCAGACCTTACAGACAACTCGGAGAGTGTTTGGTTTGTCTGGATGTCGCCAGCATAGGGCATATGGATGACCTCTTGCTGGAGCACCTGGCAGAGAAGGCTGGGAGCTCTGCAGTGGGGTTTGGAGCTTGCAGGCACACTTGGGAGTAGTTGGCCCCTGCCCAGCTATTCCGATCATTCCTTGATGGGCAAGGCCTTAGTCCTCAGCCCTTAGCTCTGTGCTTCCACCTGTGTCCCCAGTACTCCTCTGCCAGAGGCTTGGCTTAGTTCCCAGGGTTAGAGGTGCTGACCTTCTGGGGAAGATATAGGAATCATGAGTGTAGGCCGCTGCTCACACACACTATTTGCATAGCTCAGTGGCCTGGAGAAAACACCATACAACCAGACCTCCCGCTTCACCCTGCCAGGCCCACATCTTGGTTTTTCTCAAGGAAAATAGTCTGTGCTGCTACTGATTCACAGCTAAGATGAAATGTGATCATGTGAGATAAAAGGGCACTGCTTGCCAAAAACTGTTAGCTGTTGTCAATAATCTCCATCAGAGGCTTCTTGAAAAGGGAGAAGCCTCCGTGTCTCCCTGTTCCAAGTCCACTCAGAGGAAGAGCTCAGTAAGTTTCAGTGTGAAGAAAGATGTTCATTTCTGAAGTTACCATGCCTTCAGTTTTCCACGGATGAGTCCCCAGAAAGATCTCCATTTCCATTGACTCAGTGCTATGAGCCTTCCATCTCTATAAGATCATGAGAGATCTGTCCTCCCCTGTTCCTGTTGCTTCTCCATTTGAAGGGCCTGCAATATAGCTGGCATTAAATCAGTGCACTCGGTGGCCCACCATTAGGACCAGTGCATCATTTCATCGATCCAAATAAATACAACTGTGCTCAGAGGCTCCAGAAGTGCCAGAGCCAACTGTATGTTCCCTGTGCACAGCTCTAAAACAGATGACACACGGACTGCCAACTTATAAGTCACAGTTTTCTTGGAATATAGGTCAGGTTGAGGATTCAAAATCTGGGACAAACTCCTTCACATAAAGCACAGAGCCATCTACCTATGGGATGACAGGGAGCTGGAGGAAGCTTAAACCTATGCTAATAAAGGTCTCTTCACACCCTCATTGGCTCCTCCCTTAAGCTGTGAACTCCTATGCGTATTCTTGGAGGCTTCCACACTTAAAAACCATGCTGATTTTGTATTTTATATGTGGACATAGAAGTCTCATGTCTGCTGTTAACTGCCATTTGTCAGATGTTTATTGAGCTCCTACAATGTGCCTAGCACTCGTCTAGGCTCTGGGAATATGTACTAAATTACGCTCAGATCTAAGGAGTGTGTCTGCACCTTTCTCATTGCTTAGATCCCATTTTTTTTTAATTTTTATTTATTTCCATACGTGTATGAGTATATTGTCTGCATGCAAGTCTGTGCACCCGTGACGTGCAAAGCCGCAGAGGTCAGAAGAGGGTGTCGGATTCCCCTGGAACTGGAGTTCTCCTGGAATTGGAGTTTCAGATAGATCCCATTTTTTTAAATAACGCTTGTACTGGGAATTGTATTTTATGTGAACTCATTAGCATCAAATACAAAGAAGAGATCATATGTCACAGATGCTGTGCCCTTGATCTTGGCCAGCTGGTTGGCAGCTGTATGCTATTGATTGCAAAGATCTGGGGAAATCCTGGTCAATTTGGGTAGTTGATCACCTATCTGCCATCACATTTTCATTTAGTATCCTCTGTGTTCCTAGCACCATAGGAAAATTTATCTCATAGTGTAGTCCTGACAGTGCTCTTCCCATTAGAGCAACCCGTGTGCGTGCGTTCACAGGAGGAAAAGAGGCAATGTAGAGGTTGGTGACATAGATCAGTCCATAAGTACATATCATTCAAGTGTGAAGACCCAAGTTCAATACTCAGAACATAGGTCAGTAAGCCAGGAGTGGCTGTGTCCGTGCTGTGGACGAAGAAGCAGGTGGATCCCTGGGGTTTGCTGGCAGCTGGCCTAGCTTTATCAGAGAGTCTTGGGCCGGTGAGAGACTCTGTCCCAAAAAGAACCAAGTGGATGATGCCTGAGAAAATAGGACACCCAAGGTGGTCCTCTGGCCCCTTCACATGTACAGGCCCTAGACATGCACACAGGTGTGTGTCCAAACTCTCCCTCCCACATATACAGAACAAGGTAACACAAAGACCAGGATATACACTGAGAAGTTGTGAGAGCATCCGACCCCATGATTCCTGTTTGTAACCTCTGAAGAGTTACCAAATGCATTGGCATACATGATCTATCCAATCCTCACGGCAGCTCTATGGGTTGCTGCTATTCCAGTTTTCAGATGTGTAACCAGGCGCAGATTAAATACCATTCAAGGGGGCTGGAGAGATGGCTCAGCAGTTAAGAGCACTGACTGCTTTTGCAGAGGGCCCAGGTTCGATTCCCAGCACCCATATGGCAGCCAACAACTCTCTGAAACTCTAGTTCCAGGGGATCTGATGCCCTGTTCTGACCTTAGTGGGGACTGTACTCCCAAGGTGCACCTACCTACAGGCGGGCATTATACTCACTTATACCCATAAAATGAAAATAATAAAATTTAAAAAATACTTAGCATTCAAGTGGAAGTCATACAGACCACAAATGAAGTAATGGTAGATGTAGAATGTGGACCTGCTTCTGCTCATCCACTGAACTTTCTGGAGCACAGTGCTGCTTCTCAGGTTCTTCTGAGGATGAAGCCCCCTCTGAGATTAGCATTGCAAGCATGAAAATGTGATGAGAGGGCATTAGAAACATTTACATAAGCAGTGCATTTTGTTTTACTTATTTATGTAATAACTTAATTTTCTTAGGGTGAGATTTTACCTGTGTCCCTTTTATAGTAGCTTTTTTAAAAAAGTTATCCTTTAAAGCCAGATGAGGTGGCATACACCCTTAATCCCAGTACCCAGGAGTCAAAAGCAGGCGGATCTCTAGAGTCCAAAACCACCCTAGTCTACATAATGAGTTCCAGGCCAAGCAGGGTGACATAGTCACTCAGTGCCCCCTCCTCCCATCTTGTTTTTCTTTGTTTGAAACAGGGTCAGACTCTCTATATAACCCAGGCTGGCCTGGACCTTACTGTGTAGGCTGTGTGCTCCTGCTAGCCTTCAGTTCATGGCAATGCCGCCTTGGCCTCCTGAGTGCTAGATTTTAGCCATGTTTCTTCACTTTTTTTCTTCTCAATCTCACTCAGCCACCTATTATTTTGATCTGCCTATTATAAGAGGAGGTGATCAGTAAATTAAGTCACCCGTTTTTTGTTTATTTGTTTTCTTGGTGTTTTTGACACAGGGTCTCCTTGTAGCCCCAGCCGGCCTGGAACTCACTCTGTAGACCAGGCTGGCCTTGAACTCACAGAGATCTGCCTGCTTCTGCTTCCCAAGTGCTGGGATTAAAGGCGTGTGTCACCACGCCCAGCCGTAACCTATGTTTTTAACTAAGGCTGACCGGTATCTTCCTGATCTTTGAAATGACCCCAGAATTGCCTTTGAAGCTTATAACCCTGGACTCAAGTGTGGTATGTGACTGTGGTGATAGGAAGAAGCTTAGAGGGCTGGAGAGATGGCCTAGCGGTTAAGAGCGCCGACCGCTCTTACAGAGGACCCGGGTTCGATCCCCAGCACCCACATGGCGGCTGAGAACCGTCTGAAGCTCCAATTCCAGGAGAACTCCAGTTCCAGGGGAATCCGAGACCCTCTTCTGACCTCCGCGGCATTGCACGACACGGGTGCACAGACTTGCATGCAGACAGTACATTCATACACATACAGAAATAAATAAAATTAACTAAAAAAAAAAAATTAAAAATAAAAAAAGGAAGAAGCTTAGAACCAAACACACCAGTAGCAAATGACCATTGTAAAACATGAGGCTGGGAAAGAACATGCGTCCCAGGAAGGGCTGCTCCCCGCCCCCCCAGCCAAAAAAAGTAGCTCATCAGAAACCCCAGCTGCCAAGTGCTCATTCACTGCTAGGCACCTTTGCCCCATTTCCTACCTGGATGACTCCTAGCTGTCAGCGTGGTGGGCCAGGCTCTGATTCTTGAAGCACACTGGACAGATCTGGGATGGGTGTAAATACTAGCCGCCGGGGAGTAGAGTATTCCTCAGGGATGTGCCATGGAGCCCTTGGCGTGAGCACATCTTCCTGAGGCTGGTGAGCTTTCCTCAGTCTCCACCACAATAATATCCACTTATGTGACTCGGGCTAGAGCTACATAAAGGAGATATTTCTGACATTTCATTTTATTTCTGTAAGAGAAAGAGCAGCCAGAGGAAGTTGCTAAAACCAGAAAGATGGGTCTTCTTCCCTTAGAACTAACCTTTTTTCTAAGCATCTAAAGTTTTTTTTGTTTGTTTTTTGTTTTTGGTCTTTTTGAGACAGGGTCTTCCTGTTGCCCCAGCTGTCCTGGAACTCTCTATGTGGACCAGGCCAGCCTTGAACTCACAGAGATCCACCTGCCTCTGTCTCCTGAGTGCTGGCATTAGAGGCATGCACCACTCCTGGCTTGTATCTAAAGTGTTAACTGTGGGATTTTGCATTTTGAGTGAGCCTTGGGTGGAATACCAGAATTGTAATTTGGTGTCTTTTTTATGCTGTGATAAAATATACATAGCATCTTAACTATCTTTAAGTGCATTAAGTGTAACACAGCCATTACCGCTATCAGACTACACTGATCAAACTGCAGTTCTACACCCGTTTCTCCTTCCCACAGATCCTGCATCTTTCACTCTGGTTTCTTTTACTTGGTTTCTATTACTAGTCATTACTGCTCTTGTCTGTCTCTGAAACTTATATAATAAATAATATATAATCATCTCAATGGAATCATACTGGTTTTGAACCAAAATTTGAAATTTCTTCTTTTAAGCTTTAGTCTTACATGAGTTCCATCATTAGAGACTTGGTAGCATACAGTGACCTAGAACATGAATTAAGATGCTGAACCACCCAGGGTCAAATCCTAACTGTGGTGTGCATCTTTGGACCAGTGGACAAATCACTCTGTGCTTCATTCTTGGACATTACAGTGTGAAGGTTGTCCCCATCCTGGAGAGTTTAGTGAGAAATAAACAAGTTACTAAGGGTGCAGTAGCTGCGACAGTGTCTGGCATGTGGTACATACCTGATGGTGCCTGTGTACACCCCGCTCCCCCACTCCCAAGTTGTCGATAATTATGCTCCATTCTCATTCTGCTGCTGGGGAAACTACACTGTAATAGGTTGCACATGTTAGAGAGCAGCAGACCCATAACCACACTGGACCTCATAGCCACCTAGCTGTACTGTCATAGGGCATGGCTTCCTCACTGAAATATTTTATAAGAACATGGTGCCATTTGGCCCCAATGACCAGATATCCCTTGATTTGCCCTCTGTGACCAATAGAATATCACGGACATGCTGGTTATGGTGGCACAAGCTTGTTGTGGTGGCGCAGGCTGGTTGTGGCACAGGCTGGTTGTGGTGGCACAGGGTGGTAGGATATGCTGAAGAGATGGAGGCAGGAGGATGATGAATATATCAGGCACGATGGCAGGTCATTTCCAAGATTGCATTGTAAAAGCATTGGCTTCTACCTTCATTGTCCTCTCTTCCATCACTTACTTGAGCCCACATGGCAGATACCTGAAGCTGGTAGCAACACCAGTACATGATGGAAACCTGCCAGCAGTCACCCAAGTGAGCACAAATCCTTCAGCATTTGTCCATCGTTGAGTTGACTGTGGCTCCTGTTGACAACATGTATGACTTCAATCTCAAGACACCCTGGGCCATACCAGCAGCTAACATACTCGCAGGCTTCTGACCTTCAGACCTGTATGAAGTGAGGTTGATAGTAATGATAACAAATAGATCTGGCTTGGCTCTCTGTGTATCTCCCTATGATAAGGTCACTTTCAAGCTGTTACTCTGTTCTTACTCCTATCTTAGCACTGATGAACTGATGAACTTGGAACTGATGTGAAGGATGTATTCCTGGGCTTGCCATTGCTCACACAGGTGGTAAGCTTTGTGAAGGCAAGTGGTGCTAGGGCTGCTCGTGACACCTGGAGCTTAAGAGGGCTTTGTAAGTTATGTGTTTAAGGAATAAGTGCACTTTATCCACATGTAGAAGAGAAACCATTCTAAGCAACGCATCTACCTAATCTGTTTTGTGACTGAGAGGCATGTTTGGTGCTCGAACTTGAGTAACTAGCTGAGTCTTCCTCTTTTACTGACATTTTCCCAATCTGACTGTAACTTATGATCATACCTCATTATTTAGCTTGTCTGGCAAACTTTTTTTTTTGTCTTTTTGAGACAGGGTCTCCCTGTAGCCCCAGCTGGCCTAGAACTCACTATGTAGACCAGGCTGGCCTTGAACTCACAGAGATCTGCCTGCCTCTGCCTCCCGAGTGCTGGGATTAAAGGCATGTGCCATGTGGTCTGGTAAACTTAACAGTTTCTTTTAAGTAGGATTACCTACTCTGGCAAAAGGCTGCTTATAAATGCCACAGAGTTAGTAGTCACCTGTAAGGGAAGGTCAAGGAACAAGTTTTTGGCTGTTGCCATAATAAATTTCCACAAACTTGATGGCTAGGAAGCCTGTGAATTTATCATCATGGCGTTTTGTGGACCAGAAGTCCAACTTTTGCTCCACTGGACTAAAACTCAACTATAGTCAGGGAGTATCTAGGGGAAATGGACTCATGGCCTTTACCAGCTTCTAGAAGCCATTCCTGCTCCTTGGCTCAGAGTCCCTCCAGAGCAAGGCTGCTCATCTCAGGGGGTCTCTGGACTGCAGCACACATCCTCTTCCCGAGAATAAAGTTGAGCATTGGAATGTGAATAACAAACCCCTCTGCCATCACTCGGGTTGCATATTTCCTTTCTAATCACTGGCATCAGAAACCAAGTCACATCAGGAAATTGCTTTCGAGGTCCACATAACTGTGTAAGTAGAGGGAAGTGGGCCTAGGGAAGATGTCTCTCTCACCACTTTTCTCACTAAAAACAATGAAATAAACCACCAAACAAAGGCAGCAAATTAAGAAGCATCATACCAAGGTAACATGAGATGGTGTAGGACCCTAGAGTTGGAAGATACAGAAGTCATACAGTACATGTCTTTTATTTGATATGCTTAATAGTTTTTTAAATTGAGCTTTTATACCTTATAGCAGAGTGTGATAAGACTTGAGTTTTCAATCTTTATTGTTTTTGCAATAATCTCTGGATAAGTCTATAGAGAAAGACCACAAATCACCCTTGGTCCTAGGAACCCTACCACACCTCAGCTAAATTGTCAGCCTCTGTGGAGGAAAACAAACAAACAAACAAACAAAACCAAAGCAAAACAAAACAAGAGCAACTTTAATTGGCAATTAACAATGCGAGGTGGAGAATGTTTCTCTTTGTCCTCCAAGGTACCAAAGTAAGACACCCTGAACATTAAGGCAGACGGAAGCCTTGGCTTTTGTATTTTCTTATTGTGTGCTCAACTTACCACTCACGTAGCATTTAATGGACTAGTGGCTGTTTATTACAAGCCTGCTTCATGTCTGGCTCCACACTGGGTATTGGGCATGCCCAGAATGCTAGATTTGTGCTACTTTACTGCGCAGTTTGCCTGTAAACAGTAGTGCCATGGTTGGAGATAGTGTAGGAGGAGAAAGGCATGAAAAAAATGCACATTGAATTGGACAAAAGAGGGGAAGCAGTGTCGTGCTGTGTGGCTGCACAGGAAGCTTGCCCACTGGCTGCATTTTTAAAGACCTTGCAGCAGAGGCAGCATTCAAACTGGACCTCGACGGTGAGGAAGGGGGCAGGACTAGGGGCTTCAGGCTGACCAGCAGTCGTCATAATTGTTGTAAACCTTAAGACAGGAATGAATTATGGAAACAGTTAAAGAAGCCATGGAATCAAAGTTGGGAATGATCTCATGGTTGTATCTCACTACCCTCATCCAGGAGATTCTGAACAAGCAACACTATATTGTTTTGGTCAGAGGAAAACTTGAATGAAAGGAAATGTGACCAGGTGTGCTGGTGCATGCCTTTCGTCCTAGCATGCGTGAGGCAGAGGCAGGAGGGTCTCCGTGAGTTCAAGGCCAGCCCGGTCTACATAGCGAGTTCTAAGCCAACTGGGGCTAAAAAGAGACCCTGTCTTAGGACTTAAAGGGAGTCCCTGTCTCAAAAATACAAAAAAAAGAGAGACCCTGTCTCAAAAAGTACAAAAAAATAAATAGCTAAAAAATAAAAAGAATACAGAGAATACAAAAATGAAAGGAACTGTGAGATATGTTAGGAAAGCACACAAGATTCTTGGTGTGAAGGTTAGTCCACAGAAAGTTTTCAATGGATGCTTGTTATTAGTAATTGTTCAATTCTGCTTCTATCAGCTCTTTGTTTAATACTGTGTTTTCTAGGCCTCTAATTTTTAACATATATTTTTGTTGAATTTTTGCACATTTCATACAGTAAGTCTTAATAATACTGAGAGCAGCCCTCCTCCCATCCACAGCCTCTTATGCTCGCCCACCAGATTTCATGCATTCTGTCATATATGTTAAGGCCTTATCAAGTCAAGCTTTTGTACCTAGATGTCCCTTGGTGCAAGTTTATCCACTGGGGTCTAGTCAGCCTATCTAGACTTGCTCCTTTAAAGATGTCCTCTCCCTCACCCAGTAACAGTCAGTTGCCAGTGGTTTCTTGGCTCAGGTTGGGGCCTGCTGCCAATTTCCCCAGCTCTTTGCTGGGTTTTTGTCTGATGAGTCTTTGTGGGTCTTGTGATACAGTCACCATTGCTGTCAGTTCATATGAGGAGTTTCTCAGCATCCTAGAACACTTTATTTCCTTATTTCCTGCACCAACTGTGGCTCTTACCATCTTTCTGCCCCCTCTTCCACAGGGGTCCCTGAGCCATGGGTGGGTGAAGTGACCCCTAGTTTTTGTTTTCCAAGCAAGCACTTTACCACTGAGCTGTGTCCCAAGGTCTCATTTATGGTATTTTCTCATTTTTCTTTGGAAATATGATTCTCCACTTTCCTTTTTTTACAAATTTATTTTTATTTTATGTGTTTGAGTATTTTACCTGCATGTAAGTGCAATGCCTGTAAGAAGCCAGAAGAGGATATCAGATCCCCTGGAACTGAAGTTAAAGTTGTGAGCCACCAGGTGGATGCTGGGAACCAAACCCAGATCCTCTGGAAGAGTAGCCAGTGATCTTAACTGCTGAGCCATCTCTCCATCTCTTCTCCTCCACTTTCCAAAGGGTAGTGATAGGTGCACATGGTAGCGCAAACCCCAGATGTCTGACTACCTTGGGGTGGGCCCAATAGAACTGTGGTCTGAGGATGGAGTTTCTCTGTATTCAGAGAATAGTAAGTAGATACTAAGTGTCTTGGAATTTCCTGTGCTGTTTTAAGTTCTTTTCTCTTGAGAAGCTTTTAGTGAATCACCACAGGGAGCACCGGGTTTTTTCAAGTTTCAGGGGTATTCTACAGCTTGTCCTTAGCTTGGCTATTTGGAGGCATGGGCAGTGAGTTGATTTCATCATAAAAAGTGGACTATTTCCCACACTGCTATGATCTACTTTATCTGCTGTAGATCTGTCATCATTCTCCTGTTCAATGACAAGTGGTGACTAACTTGAAATGAGATATACTCTCCAGTAGACAGCTTGCCCCATAATGTGCATTGACATTTGCATAAAATGCAAATGCATTCATTTAATTTGTTATGTATTCATTTCTGTCCCTTGATTTTCACACATACATTCATAGGCTCAGGATCCACCCAAGCCAGTTTTCTGTACGATATCTGAAAAGCAGGACTGGGACTGTGGTGAGCTTCGTGAGGGTCCTGTGTGTCCTCCCTTAAAGCACTCAGCGTGCTCCCCAGTGCTGACACAGGGTTCTGTGTGTCCTCCCTTAAAGCACTCAGCGTGCTCCCCAGTGCTGACACAGGGTTCTGTGTGTCCTCCCTTAAAGCACTCAGTGTGCTCCCCCAGTGCCGACACAGGGTTCTGTGTGTCCTCCCTTAAAGCACTCAGCGTGCTCCCCCAGTGCCGACACAGGGTTCTGTGTGTCCTCCCTTAAAGCACTCAGCGTGCTCCCCCAGTGCCGACACAGGGTTCTGTGTGTCCTCCCTTAAAGCACTCAGCGTGCTCCCCCAGTGCCGACACAGGGTTCTGTGTGTCCTCCCTTAAAGCACTCAGCGTGCTCCCCCAGTGCCGACACAGGGTTCTGTGTGTCCTCCCTTAAAGCACTCAGCGTGCTCCCCCAGTGCCGACACAGGGTTCTGTGTGTCCTCCCTTAAAGCACTCAGCGTGCTCCCCCAGTGCCGACACAGGGTTCTGTGTGTCCTCCCTTAAAGCACTCAGCGTGCTCCCCCAGTGCCGACACAGGGTTCTGTGTGTCCTCCCTTAAAGCACTCAGCGTGCTCCCCCAGTGCCGACACAGGGTTCTGTGTGTCCTCCCTTAAAGCACTCAGCGTGCTCCCCCAGTGCCGACACAGGGTTCTGTGTGTCCTCCCTTAAAGCACTCAGCGTGCTCCCCCAGTGCCGACACAGGGTTCTGTGTGTCCTCCCTTAAAGCACTCAGCGTGCTCCCCCAGTGCCGACACAGGGTTCTGTGTGTCCTCCCTTAAAGCACTCAGCGTGCTCCCCCAGTGCCGACACAGGGTTCTGTGTGTCCTCCCTTAAAGCACTCAGCGTGCTCCCCCAGTGCCGACACAGGGTTCTGTGTGTCCTCCTTTAAAGCACTCAGCATGTTCCCGAAGTGCTGACACAGGGTTCTGTGTGTCCTCCCTTAAAGCACTCAGCGTGTTCCCCCAGTGCTGACACATCACTGCCATCCAGCTGTAGGTGTTGCCAGGTCACCTTCGTCCGGGGAGAAGCAAGAGTGGAGAAATGTCCTTTTGGCTGAGATGGTGTAGGGGAGGTTCTTAGGGTGGCAAAGCCTTCTCTGCAAATCATGCAAATTCCCCAACACTGCATCAGCCAACGAAGACATTTACTACTGGCCTTAAATTTTTGCATAATTCTGTTTATGGTGCTATAATAGTATATAAAAGCATTTGGGCTCACAGGGGGCCGGTGGTAGCAATCTGTAAAACTTGGACCAGCTTCAGGAATACAGTACAGTTGCATATGGCATAAATGCATTTCAGAGCTGCCATCTTTGATTAGAATGTCAGAAGACAAGTCCCTGTCCTTTTAGAAAATGCAAAGTTCCCCACTACCAGAGTCTGTCATTGTCCTTCTTCTATGATAGAGTAGAAAACTGTTACAATGAGAAAATTTCCTTCCTAATTGTCTCCATCCAATTTCAGTGGCTCCTCCCCTAATTCCTTGAAGAATTGATCAGGAGATTAAAAGTGTCCCAACTGGAGTGAAATAAACATGTGATGTTGGTTGTCTAAAATGTTGTAGGAACAATGTTAAAAAAAAAAACAGAAATGATCATGAAATAGTACAGTCCTTTGATCACCCTGCCCGGGAAGGCATTCCCTTACTCAGAGTCTTTAATACATGTTACTTAAAAGTAATTTTACTTGGGTTCGTATTTTAATGAAGGTACAATTCTTAGCACTAGGGTTTCAAGTTTTAAACCTTTGACTAGTGCAATAATAGGCTTAGAAATAGATCATTGCTGAAATGAGGGCAGGTTTCAAGCAGAATGGGACCCAGAAAAGGGCCCAACTCCAATTGAATTAGAAAGGATTTTTGAAAAAGGAATAGTGATGGAGGATTTTTGTTGTACATTTGTTTGTTTGGGACAGGGTCTCCCTGTAGTCCCAGCTGGCCTGGAACTCATTACATAGATCAGGCTAGCCTTACTTTAACAGAGATCTGACTGCCTCTGCCTTCCCAAGTGCTGAAATTAAAGATGTAAGCCACATGCCTGGCTTGGTGGAGGATTTTAGTAATGAATAATTTTTTAGGCATGGAGAATATACTGTTCAGAAGTTTCTAGATATGAGAGGAGGTAACGTGTTCAACTATGTAATGAAATCAGCAGTTTTTACCAGAGCTTCTCCATTTCACTCTCATCCTGGTTCTTCACCCAGAGGAAACTGTTCTTTTTTTTAATTTTTATTTATTTATTTTTTATTTCTATGTGTATGAATGTACTGTCTGCATGCAGGTTTGTGCACCCCTGTCGTGCAATGCTGTGGAGGTCAGAAGAAGGTGTCGGATTCCCCTGGAACTGGAGTTAAAGACAGTTCTTAGCAGCCATGTGGGTGCTGGGAATCAAACCCGGGTCCTCTGCAAGAGAAGTCGGTGCTCCTAACTGCTGAGCCATCTCTCCAGCACCAGAAACTGTTCTTATTGACCACTGATTCCTTCTGCCCAAACAAGTCCATCGTACCATGCATTTGAGACACTCAGCCTCATGATCTTGGGGTCTTTTATTGCTTGTGATTTCACTGGGCTGTTTGTGCCTTTGCCTCATTCACTGACTGTTCAGAGAATGCTGAGCTGGCATCACTTAGAACCAGAATAAGCAAAAGCATCTAACGAGCATCTACCATGCCACACACGAGACAAGCAAAAGGCTTGAAAACAAGTAAGAGAGAAACTACCACATAGTCTTTGAAAAGAAAAGCCAAACAGCTTAAAACTCTGCTGTGGGCATCTGGTTCCAGGTCTTAGTGGGCAATGGGCTGGACTTTTGATCTCCCAGAAGCTTTTCACAGTTGACTGTGAAAAGGTGGTCATGTCTGTGATCTCTTTGTGAATTCCTTGCTGAAGAAGCAACATTATGGCCTGCCTGGCTGGGTCTTGTGGGAAATGGTGAAGCTGCTGTAATTAGCAGTTGATTTTCTTTTCCTGTCATGATTCCTATTGATGAAAATGCATTTATAGTATGTGTCAGATAAGGCACACAGAGCCCCAGGGTGAAGGACTCTGAAAAGTTGCCTGTTCTGAAAACCTCAGTAAAGATAAAGCAAGCAAGACAGGCCATCCTGTCTCTGTGAGACCTTCTATGCCAAGGCCTTCTCAGCTGGAGGTGGAGGGCAAAGGTCATGGAGCAGGTCATCTGCCATCATGCAGAACCCCAGGGCTTTAGATATTCATGTAGCAATCAATGCTCCACCAGGTCCCTAAAGGTGCCAATACAAAGGAAATAGAGATGCATGCTTCTGAACAGACTCTAACACTCCACAGAACAAGCCCAAGTCAGTTCTCTGAAGGTTTGCTTATTCCATGGAATAAACATATTTCCCTTACTGTTGTGAAAACAGTTTGGTTAGCCATGCACATTTTTCTGTAGGACCTGGATTTTGATGAGGAGACAGAATTGCCTATGAATTAGGCAGCCTTAGAAGAGAATTAATTTGGGGGCTGGAGAGATAGCCTAGCGGTTAAGAGCACTGACTGCTCTTGCAGAGGACCCGGGTTCGATCCCCAGCACCCACATGGCTGCTAAGAACCGTCTGTAACTATGATTCCAGGAGAACTCCAGTTCCAGGGGAATCAGAGACCCTCTTCTGACCTCCGTGGCATTGCATGACACGGGTGCACAAACCTACATGCAGACAGTACATTCATATACATACAAAAAAATAAATAAAAAAATAAAGTCTAGAAGAGAATTAATTTTAAAAGCACTAAACTAAATACCCTTGCCATTATTTTGGCATTTATTTTCTTGATACAGGTATTTATTTAGAACCATATCTTTGCTGAGATCAACTCTCAGACACTTTGGCTGTTTTCTGTTTTATCAAAAGATGCCACTTTTATTTAAATGTGATATGGTGTTATAAATGTAAAATGAAAATGTCCACTGTGTTTAAAGCTGGAATTTGGTATTATTTTTAAATATAACAGAGAATATGATTGGATTATGTAAAAGAAACACAGCTTCACAATACCTTCTTTTTTTTTTTTTTTTTTTATTTCTGTTGTGTATCAATGTACTGTCTCATGCAAGTCTGTTGTGCACCCGTGTCAGTGCAATGCCGCGGAGTGTCAAAGAGGGTCTCGGAGTGTCCCCTGGAACTGGAGTTCTCCGGAATTGGAGTTTCAGACGGTTCGCGGCCCGCCATGTGGGTGCTGGGGAGCGAACCCGGGTTCCCTCTGTAAGAGCGGTCAGGCGCTCTTAACCGCTAGGCTCAGGCTCTCCAGCCCAACAATACGCTATCACGAACGAGGTAACATGCAGCAGGGTGCGCACCAGGGCTGAGGGCTGAGGAAGGAGGGCTGGAGAGGAGATTAACCCCGCTGACAAGCCGCGAGGGGCTAAGGACACAGCAGTGACACTGGGTTCTTTGGGTGAGAGCGGAAGGAGAGGGAGGTATGTCTAGAATGGATGAGAAATAGTATGACGATTCTGTTCTTTATATGTCAGCAAGTTCTATGTGATCATTTTCCCAAGTTAAAGGACCTCATTGTACTTTTGAGGCCTAACCGGGATAAACAACGTTTATTGTGAAGGCGCGAGACTGGTGCACATGCTTTCAATATGAATGCAAAAGGATCCTTCTCAGAAACTCCTGACTTTTCTGTTTCTTTTCTTTTGTTGTGGCAGAGTGGTTTTGGATTTTCTTTTTCTTATTTTTTTTTTTTTTCCCAGATCTGGAAATCCTTCAAAAATATTTTTTTTCACTCAGTACCTTGAGCATTTGTGTTTATAAATGTTTGGCTTCTGACAGCTGTTTTTGGTTCAACCATGTAAGGGAACCCTTCAATTTGAACTGCTTTGTGTTTACTCCCTAGAACATTTCTAATGTAAATGTATATATGCATAGAAGAAGGATTTTGGAAGGTTCTTTTTAGTTAGCTCTAATCTGTCCCAACAGCTCTTTGTTTGGGAATTCTTATAATGATTATATCCTGGCTATTTGTCCAGCCTGGTTTCCATAGAGAACTCCCAGGTAGTCAGCTAGCCAAGGGACACCCAGACACAACCCCAAGAGACCCTTGTGGTTTTTGCCCTCAGAGAGTGCAGAGCTTTGGGACTAGTCCAGTCTAGTGAGCACCGTGCCTACACTACAATCTGCCAACACTCCCACTGTCGAATCTCAGTATTGATTTGACTGCATATCCATTCTTCCCTCAGCCCTTTATTGAGTACCTGCTAAGCACAGGGTATTCTGCTAGATGGCAGTACTGTAGGTCTGAGCCAGATCATCTTTTTTCCCTCTCTTACAGCTTAATTTTTAGTAGGACCATAGCGGGAAGACCCAAAGTAGGAGGAGAGAGCAGCTTTCTGTGAAGGGCCAGATAGCTAACAGGTTGGCTTTCTGAGCCACACAGTCTTTGTTATAGCTATTCTGCTCTGCCCTGTCACACAAGACCAGCTTCAGACAAGATGTTACTAAACAGGCAGAGCTGAAGAACAATAAAAGTCTGTTTACAAAAGCAGGTGGCTGATGTACCCTGAGCGGTAATTTTTTGACCACTAGTCCAGGTTATGCCAATCTGGTGGGTCATTGTACATGCTACCCAGTTTGGACTCAGGGTTGGTTTCTAAACCATACCAGCATCTCTTCTGTCAGCATGGGGAGGCAGAGAGAGAAACTGCATTTCTCATCACTTGCTGGTTATTCCAGAATTACTGACTATTCCAATTGTCATCTTTTTGAATTGTTTTCTCTGCCTTGGATTTAATAGGTTTTCCCATAATCCCCAGTGACGGAGTTGTACCCCGATTTGTTCTCTATACCATATGTTTGTGATAAAAAGAAAGAAAACAGACAAACCCAGATCTTGAACTTGGAGTGAATCTTTGATCCTTACTTCCATTCCAGCCAGGGGGAAGGAGAAATATATCAGCTGATTTCTCCCACAGAAAGACTTCCATTTGCTCACTGTGTACCCTATTGATGGCTGGCCACTGCAGGTGTCACACAGAGCTCACAAGTAAATTCCTGCTTTCGTTCCCCAGCTGTGTTTGACCACCTGTTACCTGGATGTGAACACTGCGAGAGTGACCAGAGCCTGTGCCTGTGAAGGCTTCTGTGGTTTATTACATAGCCACGTGCTCTTAAAAACACAAATCCCTTGAGAACAGATGGCCACCTCCAATCAGCCCGTCATATCCTGAATCCTCATTCTCTTTTCCAGCAAAGGAATGTTTAATGAAAAGGTGGAAAGGACTCAGCACTGAGCCCCCTAATTTGGTTCAGTCATGTTATAGAGGGAGCAGGAGGGCATGAAAGCGGAAATGGGAAGAGGAAGGGAGACTGGGAAGCTGGGGAGAGACCCACACAGGGCCAGGCTGGAGGAAACAAGGAAGACTCTTGGAGGGAGTTGTTTGTCTTTTGTCACAGGGATGCTGCTGGTGCAGCCAGGCTCCGCAGCAGCGGCTTGATGCTCACTGCTCACTCTGGAGGATTTAGGACAGATAGCGAGAAAGCTTTTGGAAGATCCCTCCCTCCCTCTCTTCCTTCTACTTTATTTTTACAAACCAAGATGAAGTCTATACACTCCATAGAGCAGCACCTTAATGCTGGAAATAGCTGTAGAAGTAAATCAGTCTAAGGTGATAGATGACAACTGATGTACTTATTTTTTGTAGGACCATGGTTAATTTTTGGTTGATTGGGATTATATTCAGTTTCTACTTACTGTTAGTTTCCTGCAAACTGTTTCAAGCACCTTCTTTTGTGCTGGGTACTATGGGATGGTGAGTGGACCATGATTCTTGCCTGAGTGGGGCGTAAAAATCACCACACACATGAATACAGAGATGGAGAGAATAAACATGTGAGTCCTCACCAGCCCGGTTCGCAGTGAACACCCCATGTTCCCTGCCTTCCAGGAGCTCACCATCAGAGATGTTAGCAGGTGAAGAGATACGATACATTGCAGACAAAGTCAGAGCAGATTCCACTCTAGGTTCTTGTTGGGGCTGAGCTCCCTTCAGAGCTGTGCTATGAGGCAGTAGCCTGAAAGAAGAGGAAATTTGAGATCCATGTTGAATCATAAACAGGCATGATCAAGCAGAGCCTCACAGACCAAGTGAAGAAGTTTATATTTCATTCTAAAGCCCATCCAGGTGTGGGATATACAGGATATATAGATATAAGTTATTTTTGCAAAAAAGTAATTGATATGTAGAGAATTGATGGTTGGGTGGGGAGAAAGTGAAGGGGAGTCCAAGCCTGTTACATTCGGACAGAAGACAAATGGTGGCTTTCAATAACGGATGGTAGCTTGGGAGATGGAAAGAACTGAACAGATTTGAATCACACCTATATTTCCAGCTCCTCAGAAAGATGAGGCAGGAGGATCACTTGAACCTAGGAATTTAGGCCACTGTGACATCTAGGCACAAACAAAGAAAAATTGAATATGTTTTTTTTATTCTTTATTTTTTTCATTTTTTAACAATAAGTAATAATTTATGAGTACAAGCATCCTTCATGTAAAACCATTTTGTAAGCAGTTGTGCCTAAACCCACACAGCCCATGGGTCCCACCATCAAGCTGGGGGGCTTGTATGTTCAATCAAGTTGATCAGATGAGTGTCCAGACTGTATTGCTGTAGTTTCACCATTCACCCCAATCACAGCCCTTACATTCTACCACGCCCCCTCTTCCACAGATTGTTCCCTAGGCTTAGAAAAAGGGCACAGGTGGACAAGAAGCAAAACAGTCTACTTTCTCTGGAGCTGTTGTCTTGGACTCTGGTCTGTTCTGACTGTTTCCTTTCATGGGCTGACAGTTTGCCCAGGAATAACCTTTCGATCCTACTAATGAAGCACAAGCAATTAGATATATAGGTATTTAAACAGTACTAATTGTTATGGTAGGTTACTTTGGTATAGATACAGATGTTTGGATGGTATATTAATCCATGAATTACGTTTTTTCTGTAAAATATGACAGGGTCTTACTGTGGCTTTATAACATCTCCTAAACACTAGAGGTTGTAAGCTTGTGGCATCAGCCATGGGTTATTCCTCCAAGGAGAGAGCTAATAGCCAATTAGACTTGGGATATACAGGCATATGGCTGCCACTGCTGCACAGTATTTCCACAGGCAGGTGAGGTGTAGCTGGTGCTGACAGAGGAGTCTTGCTTGACTCAAGGAGACCTATATTTGCTTAATTGGTATAGTGGCCTTTGGTAACACTCTCTGGTATTCCAGAGACCAACTGTACACTTGCAAGTGCAGTCTCAATGCCTCTTTCCCATGCTTACATCAGGTCTTCGACATCAGGGCCTTATCGCCTCTCTTCTTGCAGGTATCCCAGTTTACTGGCAAGAAGCCTTTACCTTTTGAGGGGGCTTGGATCCCCTGGCCAACATCTCCTTGGTAGAATAATCCATTGCTGATATCAGAGCTCTCCTGTTAAAGATATACCCTCGCTGAGCGTAGTGTCGCGTGCCTTTAATCCTAGCACTTGGGAGGCAGAGGCAGGCAGATCTTTGTGAGTTCAAGGCCAGCCTGGTCTACAGAGTGAGTTCCAGGCTAGCCGGAGCTACAGGGAGACCCTGTCTCGAAAAGAACAACAACAACAGAAAAGATATACCCTCAGGGAAGAAGTGTCAGAACTGTTCTAGACTGGATGTCATGGCTTAGAGACAAAAAGAGGAAGGTTCCTAGAATTCGCTCAGGCTTCTTTCCCGAGCACCTGAGTTGATTAGATGGAAATGGGTGAGGAAGGACTGTTCTGAGGGTAAAACTTAGCTTGTTACATGAAAGTGTCATTAGAAGGACACATGCTAACTGAAAGACAGTCTTAGGGTAAATGACATCAGAGATTGGACACTTGTCACGAGAGGAATGACTCTGACAGACTTGGCAGGAGGAGAGGAGAGCGCCTTAGCTAGCAGTGGATCCAGGAGCCACAGTATCTGGAGGAGGGGCATGGAACTGGTTTCAGACTTGACTGGAACTGTGTAGACCTGTAAGCCAAGCACTAATGATGACATATTTGTGAGAGAAGACTATTTCACAGAATGACTCGGAACTTAGAATTTATTCTGAAATTGAATTAATTTGACATCCAGAAAACCCCAGTGGGATTTAAATTTTATTTTTCTAGACATTTGCCTCTAGAATGACTTGGTAAGAAACGAGTCTGTGGCCAATTCTATGAACCACATACAAAGGAAGGATAGCTAATTGAAGAAGACTTCCTCATGTGGATCAAAGGATATTACTACGGGACTTGTCCCTCAGCCATGGCTAATTGGGACACTTGTCTTTGCACTGGGCCTGCACCATGCTCTTGGATGGTGTCTGGGCACATGAAGAGCTGACTGATGGATAGCAAGTGTTTTCACTGAGAAAATACACGAGAGCTGTTGCTATTATGTGATCTCTCTCTCTCTTTCTCTCTCTCTCTCTCTCTCTCTCTCTCTCTCTCTCTCTCTCTCTCTCTCTCGTAGTTATTGCGATGAACCCCTTACCTCATCTACATGTGCCCAGTAAACTACTTATTTTCCCCCAGTTGTATTTGGATAGAACTCCAAAGGTAGGAAAGACAGATGGGAAATACAGTAAAGGGAAAGCTAACAACTATACCTCCACTGTTTGGGAGACATCTGGTATCTACCATTGATTATTCTGTGTACAACATAGACACCCCTAATTATAAGTTGGGCATGGTGGTGCACGACTTTATTTATTTATTATTTTTTATGTGTATGAGTGTACTGTCTGCATGTAGGTTGGTGCACCCATGTCATGCAGTGCCATGGAGGACAGAAGAGGGAGTTGAATTCCCCTGGAACTGGAATTAAAGACAGTTCTTAGCCACCACGTGGGTGCTGGGAATTGAACGTGGGTCCTCTGCAAGAGCAGTCGGTGCTCTTAACTGCTGAGCCATCTCTCCAGCCCCAACACCCCTAATTATATGACCTCTCAACTTCCTTCTAGAGCTGCAGCTATAAGCTTTCCATAACTTCAAAAATACATCCAGCGAAGGCGACAACATCATGGCTGTCTTCGCCGGTGCTGCACCCTCCTGTAGGTCACATTCTTTAAGCTGTTTCTGTGACAGCTGACATTTTTGGTTTTCTCCAGGACCATCCTCACTCCATTAATCTTCCTCTCCATAGCTAAGGGTAGTCAGGTAGCCTCGAGGCCACAGGCTGTTGAGCCTGTGTAGGATGGTAGATGCTCTGCATGGTAGGTGTGGCAGGAATGACTGTGACAAGGGCAGTAGAGTTGCCATTTACTTGTCGAGTGCCTACTTTGTGCCAGGCATTGTGGTAGATGTCATACCCTCTATGGGAAAAGGTAAGGCCAGGCCCCTGTAACAAAGGGAGCTAGGAGGAGGTAGACTTCTGTGTCTTCCTAGGTTGGACCGCTCTGCTTCCATTTGACTTGGGCCCAGGGATTTTTTTCCTCCACCCCTTTGGGACTTGTCATCACAGACTCCATCTAATGATCAAAGAACACAGAAGGGTCAGCCTTGCCCAGAGTGAAAGGCCAGAAGCAGCTGCCGCTGCTGTTACTTCAGAGTTCATGAGAGAGAACTTACTCAGTGCTCGGGGCTGATTCCAGGCCAGGGGCTCCCTGGACATGTAGTTTGAGCCCAGGAGTATAAGAAAGAGGAAGCTGGTTGCACTTTCCACTGCATCCTCCAATATAGACATGATTCCCACATTTCGCAGACGGAAAGTTTGACCCGAGAGGTTCAGTAGCTCATGATGCCATCGAACACTGTGGCATTTTATAAGAGCCCTGTGGGGTTTCCACTGTAGCTTCCTAACATCAGCTTGCTTATGGCTTCAGGAAGAAGTCTTCAACCAGACGACAGACCTGCCTAGCCTAGCTAAGTGAGAGCTTTCCTGAGCTAGCAGGGGAATGAAAATAGAACACAATCCTAATGGACCAAATTTAATTTCCTTTCTTGCTGCGTTCAGTGCTAGAGGTGAAGACAAGAAACCAATCTGAGTTTGAAATTTAAGGAAAGCATACCATGCATGGCCTGGAGCCAGATACATTCAGATCTGTACCCCCTGCATACTTAGTACAATTACAGAGACTGACGGGGGCCAAGGCATCGCTGGTGAGGAGTCACCCTGGATAAGTGTAGTGCTTGCTGGTGACCGTGTTTGGGTCTACTTTCCACTCTACTTCAAGGACCTGTGAAATTCCAATCTCTCTTAGTCAATAGCCTTGGATAAAGTTCTTAGTCTTCCTGAGAGTTTTATTTGAGAAGTGGGGGTATTAAGTCAACTTCCCAACTTTGTTTCAAACATTCTGAATGAGGTAAGCAAAAGGCCTTCCACAGAATAGTCTCCAGTTAGATGACAACAAAAACAACCCAGCAACCATGAACTGGGTGCCCATTATGTGATGGGGCTCCAAGGTAGGCACCGGAGACTCAGATGAAAGATCGTACTTGCCAGCCTCAGGGGTACTTTTGGAATAACAGGCTACACTCAGGTGATCCACAAGAAGAAGAATGCAGTCTAATCATAGTAAAGTGTGCCTTCTCTTAAAAGGTTGTATAAACTGGATTGTACAGAGCCAGTTTGGGTACAACAGGGTATTCAGATGAAACACTGACATTTTTATTTGTTGTTTTAATAGTCCTTATGATAAATATCAACCAAATAATACTTTTTAAAGACACTTGGTTTTTATACATGCTTTGAGAGGTAGTAAAACCTCCCATTAATGCTAATAGCATTCTGACAGAGTGAAGACAGTGCTGTGACAAAGAGTAGGCGCCTTTGCTCTCCTCCTAATGTACTCTGAATTTCAAAACAACACAAAGGAATGCTCTCGGTATTTATTCAGGGATTTGTGTGCACATTTAATAGATACCATTTATCTTTAGCCAGGGAACCCATATTCCTGGTGTCTTTTTCTCTCCTCAGTTGGTTTGGATTTCTTCAAACCTCTTTGCCCTTGGAAGAGCTGTATGCTATTAAATAAATTAACAGAATATGCTTCTGAGTTTGTGTTGACTGATTTATAACAGGATGGCGACTTCAGTGCAGAAACTGCACAGAAAATGGGGTCAGATAAAGGCTCAGGCCTGAGTTTCAGCTGACTCCAGCAGGCAAAGGCTTGGCTCTGTCTCCTCCAGGAGAGGAGTCTTGGCTGGGGCCTCAAAAGGATGTGCCCTGCAAATTGGCAGAACAGAACATTGCCGTCATTCTTGCTGTTAGTGGAAGTTGTGCAACTGTTGTATTGTTGGTGATGATCAGATTTGTACTGGCCGTGTTTTGTCGTGTTCCACACACTGAGCAGACACTAATCATTGCAGTTAATTCTCACAACACTCCTATGCCAATTTTCATTAACACCAGGCTCTTTATTTCTTAGACTGGAAAATCTAACATTTATTTTTATTTACTTCTCCTTTGGCTTTAAGAAAATTTACAAGTTCTTTTTCTTTTTTTTTTTACAAGTTCTTTTTACTTGACCTGATAGTGGTTCATGGGAGATACATAGATAGTAAATTTTATTTGGTCTTGAACTTTTTCCTGCTTTGGATGATACCATTTTCAGAGTATTATAAATTCTGAAACTTTTTGTCTAAATGAAAAGTTATAATTCCTTCTACAGAAAGTGAGAGTTTGGGCTTGAAGGATGCTTTTTTGTCAGTAATTTGGCTAAGGACATTTCAATTGGAAGACAGAGTTGCACTTGGGGGAAGATCAAAAGAACTGCTACCGAAGTTGTCCTCACGTCAGTGTGTAGATTGGAACAGAGATAAACAGAGAGAGAAGTAATGTTATTCACATTAGGGAGTGGAGAAATCTAGATTTTCGTATATTCGGTCTGAGAGCCAAGAACATTGTGGCAGGTATTTCCCAGACTATGAATGTAGTCTATTGTACTGTGTGTGGGGATTTAAGGTTTGGGAAAGTTAAGGAGCATCCTGGCCACAAGGTGGATGCTGGTGAGTTTCCTATTCACTAAAAGTCACGATTCATCAATAGAGACACTACTTTACACCATTTTCCCACCTGTTGCCTTATGCCAGCCTTTTAATTGAAACTTGACTTCTGTAGGTATTTGGGTAAATTAGTTACAAATGAAGCAGTTTCTGGAAATGATGCTTTTACACTGGATTTAAGGCTCCTCCATTATCCTGATCTCATGGTTTACATTTCTTCTACTTTACTTATTTGGGTCATGCCTGCTTCTTGATCCAAAGAAGTCTACACCATGCAGTAAGCAGCCTGTTAGCTGTGTATGGCCCAGCACATACCATTCTCCATAGAGAGTCCAGATGTGGCCACAGTCAACCTTCACTCCTCACAGACAGAGCCAATTCACAGTACAATTTTTTAGGGATTGTTCCATGCCTCCTTAAATGCCAGTGTGCTTTTGACTTGTTTCAGATGGCCAGTCATAATTACTGCACAGACATTGGTGGCCAGCGTGTGCCTGGTGTTGCCTTAGGAGTTGGTAGCAGAAGTTACGCATGTGAAAATTGGTGTTGAAATATTGAACTTTTTTTAAAATTTTATTTATTTCTGTATGTGTATGAATGTACTGTCTGCATGCAAGTGTGTGCACCCGTGCCGTGCAATGCCGCGAGGTCAGAAGAGGGTGTTGGATTCCTCTGGAACTGGAGTTCTCCTAGAATTGGAGTTTCAGACGGTTCTTGGCCGCCATGTGGGTGCTGGGGATCGAACCCGGGTCCTCTGCAATAGCGGTTGGCGCTCTTAACCACTAGGCCATCTCTTCAGCCCCGAAATATTGAACTTCTTTTCAACTTGGGGGGGGGGTAACTTATTCATAACAAGTTACTAGAAACAAACATGATAGCAAAAACCAATAGTTCACATCAATCACATTTGAAATGACTATGTCGCTAACACAGAGTAACTACATTATCAAGTTACACAATAAAGATACCATGGTACTAGAAAACCACATAAGAAGAATAATTATAGTGGAATAAAAACTTTCGAGTTTCTTTCTTCCCTCAAAAAGTCATCTACCATCCTAGAATAAGGAGAATGAGTAGAAACACAAATCCTGTTTTTGATGAGACCAAGAGTCATCTATACCATAAATCCCCAACACTAAAGACTGAAGCAATTAGAGGGCAGAGCCTTCAGAGATTGGGGTCCATGCAAAGCAAGCTTTTTCCTGCAGAAGTCTGGAATGCCTAAGAAGGTAATGAAGCCACTCGCTAGTACAGGGTGGGTTGATTTGACAAGTTAAAGAAAAGGAGCTTTGGAAAGACTAAATGAAGTTCTCACCTCCATTTCCTATAGCTTGGGATCATGCTTCTTATCAGAGTAGAACATGAATTTACATGGATACATCATCTTTACCCTAAGTTTACACTGAGATTATTGTACATCCTGTGTGTTTGAATATACATATACATAGGCTCTGTATGGTATTATAATACTGGATACACATTACCACTATTATAATCACACAGAGTGAATCACTGTCTTAAAACTTAGAAACTTGGCAGCCATAAATAAAGCTCCCTTGTGTGACCTTCCTTCTTAGCATATCACATAACACATTTGATTTTTTTCCATGTTTCCTTTCACTCTTTTATGGTTCATGTGAAGTCACAGTGTCCGGAAGTTTCTGGCATCATATGCTCAAGCTTGGGGCTTCTTTCCTCAGCTCTGTCCAGTCCACTTAGTTCCTAGGAGATATTCTCCATTTTTGTTACAGCACCTCAGCTCTCTAGTGTTTCTCTTTGGTTCCTTCTTAGAACGTTCATCTCTGCTTTCATTCCATTTACTCTTACATGGTGTCTACTTTCTCCTCTGAAGTCTTTAGTATATGAAAACATTTTCAAAAATTCCTAGTCTGGTTGGGGTCTGTTAGATGGATTAAGAGAGTCATGGTACTTGCTGCCAAGTCTGATGACATGGTTTTAATATCCAGAGCCCACATTGTAGAAGGAGAAAACTGGTTCCTGCAAGTGACCTCACCATCGTACACATGCCATGGCACATGCTTACATACACACATACACACATAGACACACACATACACACACACACAAATGAAAATTTCTGGTCTGATAATTCAAACATCTGCCTCTGGTGTGATATTTGCTCCATTTCTTCAAACTGTGGATTTACTCTTCCAACATCTTTGCAAGAACCTGACAGAAGTGTGCCAAAGTGTGTCCCTCTTTTTCTGTGGCTGGGTCTCCAAACATTCTAACTCAGAGACTTGCCTTCAGCAATTTGTCATTTACCCTTGGTTTTCCTAACCTAACCTAAGTTCCTGTGCATATTGCTGCCCTATGATTTTCTGTGATCACCCTCTATCACACTGTCTAAGGGGCAGTAGTTTGTCCTAAGACCTCATGTCTCTGACAGATCAAAACAGAGTTTTTGTTTTTTATGGGTGTTGTTGTTGAGGTTTTTATGTGTTTTTAGGATAGAGTGGTGACTTCTAAACTCCTTATATTCCAAAGTCAAAAATGAGAAGTTTCATCCTATTTTTAAAACAAAACTGTGAATATTTTTATTGTCCTTAACACAGTGCTAGCCACAAAGACCATGGACAGTCCAGTGATTCTGGTCTGATTAGAGCTTATCCACAGGGCTTCAGGCTTACCTGTTAAAGCCCTTTCACCATGGACAGTGCAGTCATTCTGGTCTGATTAGAGTTTACCCCCAGGGCTCAGGCTTACCTGTTAAAGCCCCTTCACTCTTTCATGTGTCACGTGAAATCACAGTTTCTGGAAAGATCAAAAATGTTGCTGTTTGGGGGTATTTGTTTTTTCCTGTCACCTTTTGGGCTTATTTTGTAGCTATTGTGGTAAAACCTTGGCTTGGGTTTTCGTGCCCTTGCTTCGTTCTGTTTTCCCTCATGCCTAGTGTACAGGCTCTGTCTCTCCTTACCCCACCTCATCTGGTGGGCATTGAGAGGAGCTTGGCCAGGCTGCCTGTAACAGACTAAAACCACATGGCTTGTTCAGTTGGGAAAACCTGTAGGTATAAAATAATCATGTGGACAGCACTGTGCGGGGTCTTCAACCAGAGAGGTGTCAAACTTGAGGAGATTGGTGTCCACCTAGACTTTGTCCTTATTTCATAATTCTGAATTCAACACCAGCAGAACTGTACTTTGGATAATAGCAGCATGCCCTCATTATTTCATATATCATAACCTTGCAAGATAAGACAAGTAACAACATAAAACCAGGAATCACAAGCTATGAGAAATGAAGCCACTTGCTTAAAGTCCCAGTGTGGTGGAAAAACAAAGCGAGAAGGGGTTTGCTGCTTCCCCTCTTAGATCCTAAGCGAGTGGCAGTTAAGCTTTGGTCTCCTCTCTCTAACACCAGCCCTTTCTTTAGTCAAATGGTGGGAAGCTTCATTTGTAACGCAGATGAAAAAAGCCAGTGGCCCAATGGGAGGCTGAGTCACACAGGTAGCAGTAGACTGTGAAGCCCCAGGGCTGGCTGGCTGCTCAGGACTCAGTTTCCTTACACCAAGGATAACCATTACATCATATACCATGAATAACCATTGGCCCTATGGTTTGAATATGGGTTGTAACCACAAAGGTCCATGACTATTTGAGTCCTGGTTCCCTGGGGACACTGTTAGGTGGTGGAACATTTGGGAGGTGTGGCCTAATGTGAGGTTCTCAGTTCATCCGGTGCTTGTCCCTGAACGTGGTTCTTTGAGGACTCCTGGGAAGTCGTTAAAAGGGTTTTTATGGAAGGCTGGATTTGGCCCCAACATAGCTCTTGCAGTTTCCTGGTTTGTTACGTGATATTCTCCCACATACAGGCTATCATCCATCATCTGGATCTGTGCCCCACCCCCACCCCGAGCTGGAGCCGGTATCATGCCACCTAGACTTTTTGCTAAATAAACATAGCTAAATTAAGCCTTCCTTTCTTCATGTTAGCCTGTGCGAGGTACGTTTTTATAATAACGAAGCACATCTGCTACCTTATAAGGCTGCTGTGAAAGCAGCTGGAACCCCTAGGTGTAGTAAACATTCGATTCATTTATTTGTTCATTAAGATCTTATTCTTTATTAAGCAAGTTAGTAATCGTAGACCTTGCTTTGAGAACGAGGTCACAGCAGCAAATAGAACAAGTCAGCTTTCACAGAGCCTGCACTCTCGTCATAGACACTAGCTTCAGTGACGTGTTTAGGAAGTGTGACACCCCTCTGTCTTTGGTTCCAAGAGTTCTTGAGAGCACTGTGAAAAGCCGCTGTGCGAAGCCATGCAACTTAACATTGTCCAGAGTAGAAGAGGGTGTGAGGTGGGAGGATTTACATTTTCCATTTCCATCCTAAACTCTGCCAGAAACAGGCAGAACGAAGGACAGTTCTGAGTTGGGGTCCAGTTTGAAGAGCTAGTTAATGATTTGTGTACCTTTGCTTCCTTAGCCACCTTGAACACGCAGCTGCATGTCTTCTATTGCCTTCTGTGCACATTTATACTATGACGTGGTATAGGGTAAAAGGCTGGGAAAGAAATTGGGAACAAATGTGCTGACAAGATAGAGTACAATCTCCAAAAGACTCATTCTCCTAACAGTTGAAGCTATGACCTGAATGCCTTTTCTGAGCAGGCTGATGAGAGGAAAGTAGAAGAAGACCTAGAAAGCTGTTACTTGAAAATTGCAAATTATTTTCTTGGGAATCGGGTTTATCTCAGACAGTATATGTGCACAGCTCAGCTGAGAGCAGAGGAATTGTTGTTGTTGTAGTGTCTAAAAATTAAGATAGGTATGGAACTCTGTTTAATGGTGTGTGTGTGTGTGTGTGTGTGTGTGTGTTGCTGGAGGTCTGACCATGAGCTGTACCCGCAGAGCTGCTTTGTGATTCCCTTCACTTCACATAGCCACAGACACTTAGACCTTTTTGAAATGTCTCCCCACTATAATTTTCAAAGACATATGGGAAAAATTCAGCAAATGGAGTTGTTCCTCTGGGGAAGGTGGTTCAATTTTAAGGTGCTGCCAATTAAAAGTAAGTGTATGTATATTCACATTTTATTTTTTTTTATTTTTGTGCACGAGTGTTTTGTCTGTGTGTATATACGTGTACCATGTGTGGAGGACAGAAGAAAGTATTGGGTCCCCTGGAACTGGAGTTATGAATGGTAGAGTCACCATGTCAGTGCTGGGAACTAAACCTGGGTCCTGTACAAGAGAAGCCAGTGCTTTTAAACACTGTCATCTCTTCATCCTCAGATTTTCAAATTTCATTTTATGTGTCTGAATATTTCAGCTGCAATTATGTATGTGCACCATGTACCTACCAGATGCCTGTGGAAGCCAGAACAGGGTGTCGGATCTCCTGGAACTGGAGTAACAGAATGTTGTGAGCCACGTGGTGCTAGGAACCAAAGTTGTGTCATCCCCAAGAGCACCAAGTGTCTAAACCACTGAGCCATCTCCAGCCCAAAGTTACTGTTGTTTTAAGGAGTACATACTACATGTAAGACCTCCGGCATTCACATAGAACAGGCCCAGGAGAGATACACATTTGCATATGGAAAATGTCTTTGTACTTCTTCCTTTCTTTCTCACTGAAAAATGCAAAGTTTAACTGAGAAAGTTCAGTAATTCCTCCTGGATATGTAATAACTGTAAATTCAGAGCTAAAGTAATTATAGAGCTAATCTCTGCCATTTTTCAGATCAGTTCATTTCTGTCAGTAGCTCTATCAGTTGGTTTTCACATCAGGGTCATTTTCAGGCAGAAAAGATTTTTGTCATTTTAGCTAAGTTTCTGCTTTCGAAACAGAGCCAAAAATAGCAGATCCCCGTGAATCAGTCATTAACCAGTACATCGGTTGCTGTGGGTAGCAGCTCTGCAACAAGGAGAGTTCAAATGCTTCCAATAAAGTAGAAAATGATCATATTATCATGGATCCTCAGCTTCAAATAAAATCAAATATGCCAGTTTAAATCCATAAATACTTTGTATACTGCAGTCTGGTTGATTAAATTTTGTAGGTCAAAACTAGTTTCCCTTTGTTCTCAGACTTCACCCGTATTATTTTGTTTTATTAATATTTTATTCCAAAAAAATATTTTATTCCAACAGGCTCCCTTATACAGAAGATACATATAAAATACAGATATACTTATGCTCATTTTCTCTCTGTTATACTTTGTTGTTTAGAGAAAGAGGCCATCAGATAGAGAAGACAGTGTTGGTGACACTAGAGGCTATGAACCACTATTGCATCCTGCAGAACTCAGTGCACCGTGGGGAATAAACAAAGTCCTTTCTTAGACTTGGTGTCAGATTTTAGAGGCAATCCAGTTGGCTCTCTCTCTGCAGCTTACCTTTCACCTTCATTTCATAAACAGAAAAGCTAGTATGGGATGAGGTATCTCCCCAGGCACTCAGCAGCATACGAGTGCCACCACCTCTGTGTAATGATTATTACACTGTACCAACTTTCTGCCATGTTGACTTGTCCTCTGAACACATTGAGCTGAAGACATGTGATGCTCAGAATGCGGGGCTGGGAAAATGTCGAGCCTCCGGCAGCACCCCTCATTCTTCCTGGAGGGTCTGCTTAGACACCACCTCATGAGGTAGTGCCCTCCAGCTCCCAAAGGCTTTGGATGGTGATTCCAGATCCACTGCCCATGATTTCTGTTCCTTTCTGTCAGCTCTTTTCTTTGGAGCCACCACACACCTACTATATATCAGTCATTGAACTATATGTAAGAGAAACAAAGAAAATCAAATGTGGTTGGTTCTCGCCTTCTGATGGTCTTAGTAAGTGAGACAGACAAATATTCAGCCATTGTGGCCTGGTGGGATGAAGGTCCACATCGGACCAGAGGATAAGGAAAAGCTTCCTGACTGGAGTGACCTCTGAGCTGAATTTTTTAATTAGGGGATGGATAGATGAAAACAAGGGGTATTTCACACAAAGGAATTTACCAGCAGGTCATTAGAGAACAGTAGGACGTTCTGCAGGGCTAGAATAAGGGAGATTTATGGCAAGCAATTGAAGGGATGGTGACAGGCACATGCCAGAACCAGATTGCGAAGGGCTTTAGTTAATCAGCAGTCTGTATCATGTTTGATGGTATTGTCAGGATATTAATTGCTAGGCTTCAGCCTTTGTAAGATGCCTTCAAACTAAACTCATCGTATGTTGGAATATAGGATTGGAAAAAATTGGCTTCAATTTCTGACACCACTATGAAGCCTCTTTGAGTCTCAGTGTCTGTAAAATGGGGACGATAATAACTCTTCTCAACTCCTGTCATGATAAGGAATATGTACAAGCACCTGTTACAGTGCCTGGCTCATAGCTGAGACCATAAAAATGTTTGTTTCTCTGTCTTTTCACCAAAGACTCTATAATAGGTCTATCTAAAATCCCTACCTTGGCTATTGTAAACTCTAACATCAGACTGAAATTTTCTCTCAAGAATCCTTCTGTTTTTAATCTGACCATACAAGTCTGCATGCTTCAGTGAAATTAAGTCCAAAGTAAAAGGTTCCTCCCTGTAAGTCTTAAGATTTGAGAGAGAAGATAATTAGGAAGTTATGACTCTTCCAGATGCCCTGCTTTTTACAGATAAATAAAGACAATTAGACAATAAGGATTGTTGGAAAAGATGGAAAGTAGATAGAAAAGTCAGGAAAGCCATTGGACTTGATTGACGTGTGTAGAAAAGACATTATTGCTATGATAGATACCTTTTGTTTGAAGAAAGATTTGAGCCTACTCAAGTATAGAAGCAATATATCTGGAGCAGGGGATGTTCATTTGTCAAAACAGATATAAGAAATAGAGCAACCTTAGAAAGATCCTGAGTACAGAGGGAGGCTGAGTTATTTGTATTGATACAGTGGTTCAAATTAGAAAGAGACATGCCCAAGAGAAGTTGAGAGCGAGGGTCAGCTACTCTCCTTTCCTCCAGGGCCATTTTCCTAGAAAGGAAAGGGAAATGTCAGGGGCCCAGCCATGAGTTCAGGGGACTGATGGGGAAGAAAAGGGAGGAAGTTGAATTATGGAAATAGGAGAAGAGGAAAGGGGAACATGCAGGCTTGTGTGTGCATCTATTGTGACAGAATAACACCCCCCCTTTAGTTAAACAGACAATTCTAAATTATGATCATGTGAAAATGATGTAGTTAGAGTGAGATAAACTTCTTTTTTTAAAAATTTATATCTGTACGTGTATGAATGTACTGTCTGCATGCAGGTTTGTGCACCCGTGTAGTGCAATGCCGCAGAGGTCAGAAGAGGGTGTCGGATTCCCCTGGAACTGGAGTTCTCCTGGAATTAGAGTTTTGGATAGTTCTCGGCCACCATGTGGGTGCTGGGGATGGAACCTGGGTCCTCAGCGCTCTTAACCGCTAGGCCATCTCTCCAGCCCGAGTGAGATAAACTTCTGTGAGGAATACTCAGCTCTATAGAACTTGTCTTTAGTTGACAGTCATGAGTTTACCTTTGGTTTTAATTCCTCTTCCTAATTTTCTGTGCCATTTCTTTGGAAGGTAATTGGTGCCACAGATAAGCAGAACCAGTTGCTTTGGTGTAATTTGTCTTCTTTGTATCTTTACCAGTTCTGTTATCTAGAGGATTAGTTTCTATTTCAGTAAGATGAGGAATAGACTAATCACACGCTGGGGTGATGATTGTTTTTCTAGGGATTTAGTTCTGCTAAAGAGTTAGCCTGAAACATGCTAAAAAGACAAGTGATGGGTGTGCAGTGTTTGACCAAATGACGACAGCCCAGTGAGAGACAAGTCACAGCTGGCAGAATGCATGATCCCAGGATGGAGTCAGGGCTTGAAACGTGAAGGCTGGAAGGGCACCCAAGGTAAGCTCACACCGCTATTCCCAGTGTCCTCAGGATACCACAGCTGGCTTCTGAGCAGTGAGGGAGCTGTGGAGTGGGAGAAAGACAGGGCAAATGTAAGAGGAGAGTTAGGTTAGAGTTGGGGACACAGCAATCACAGGGAAGAAGCCTTTCTTGTGGACCTTGGTGAGTCTGGGGGGCTAAAATGTAAGCGAATGGAATTAGCCCCATAAAATATCACTCTACCTGTCTGGATCTGGGTAGATTCCAATACATCATGGTTCTTGTTTGGTTTCTACATTTGTCTCAGCACAGATAATCATGTCTTGAGGGCTGACCTGGCATAGTAGATGGATGTCTCAGCTGATTACTGAAGAGCTGAGCATGTGCAGGCTCTGAGGAGAAGGTGGCCACAATCAGGCATGCTTTTCTTCTAATCCACTAATCTTAAAAACGAGAGAGTGTTGTAGAGGCACATTAAACCACACAGCATGCCAGAAACACCCGTAAGCACTAGTAAACAATGAATTATTTGTATAGTCTTCTGAAAAGGAACATTAGGGGTGTGTTTCAAGGTTTCATTTTTTAATTTGATTTATGCATGTACATTACTTTGGACCATCTTTTCTTAAATGCCTTCCAGAGCATGTTTGCCAGAGGTTTGTTCAGTGAAAATGAATGAACTGCAGCTACATGCATCGTCATTCAGGAATCTTAGGAACATAATTGTTGATTTAAAATGTAAAATTGCCGGGCGTGATGATGCACACCTTTGATCCTAGCACTTGGGAGGCAGAGGCAGGCAGATCTCTGTGAGTTCAAGGCCAGCCTGGTCCACAGAGTGAGTTCCAGGCCAGCTGGGGCTACAGGGAGACCCTGTCTCAAAAAGACAAAAAATAAATAAATAAAATAGAATGTAAAATAATAGATATAGAATTTAACTTATAAGACGCCAAATTGGTGATGCTAAACATATAATGTTTGTTTAGGAACACATGCATGTGGGCTAAGACTATTATTAGAACAACATATTAAAAAACACATAGTCTGCCGGGCGTGGTGGCGCACGCCTTTAATCCTAGCACTTTGGAGGCAGAGGCAGGTGGATCTTTGTGAGTTCAAGGCCAGCCTGGTCTACAGAGTGAGTTCCAGGACAGCTGGGGCTACAGGGAGTCCCTGTCTCAAAAAGACCAAAAAAAAAAAAAAAAACCACATAGTCTGAATAGTGATTACCTCTAGAATGCAGAAAGTGGCTGAGATAAGACGATATATTAGTTGCTTTTCCACTGATGTGATAAAACACAGGGCTAGGAGAAACTTAGGGAAAACAGAGCTTATTTTGTTTTACAAGGTTCCAGAGGGATGAGATTCTATCACGGCAGGGAGGCATGGCAGGAGGAACAGGAAGCCGGAGGACAGCTGGAAGTAAGGGGAGGCTGGGAACTTTCAAAGTCCACCCCTCCCCCGCAGTGACACACTTTCTCCAGCAAGGCTCCACTTGCTTAAAATTCCATGACGTCCCAAACAGCACTACCAGCTATGGATGACATGTTCAACTACTTGAGCCTATAGGGGACATTTACCATTCCGACCACCACGGACGGAATGAAAGAATAACACAGCATTTTCAGTACCTGAGGGTGGGAGACATCTCCCTTGCTTTCTGGGGTGGTGGGCAAATGGAACCTTGAATAATATAAATATCATGACACACAATATATTATAGTATCTTCATAATAAACATATGTTTCATAAATATTTAATATTTTTATTTAAAACATTTCTTCAAGGGAGATAAGGATGACGACCTCAAGGAACTTACAACTTCTGAATAAGAAATGACATTTACACAGATAAATGCCACAAAGTGCTTACAAGATGAGAATCACATTTTACCCACTTAGTTGTACAGTAGTAGAGATAAACTTTTTCATAATTAGCTTCTCTTCAAAACAGAATGTGGTGAATGCTGTAGTTAGTGTGTGAATAAAGTGTTATGAAGGTAAACAAACACACGTAATGGAATGACGGAAAGTTTCTTAGATGACATTTAAACTTGATACTGAGTGATGAGTAAAATCGTGAGGGACAGATGGTTTTTAAAGGCATATTTAGGGACTGGAGAGGAGGCTCATTGGTTATGAGCACTGACTGCTCTTGCAGAAAGTTCAGGTTTGGCTCCCAACATCCACGTGATAGTTTGCAACTATCTGCAACTCCATCTTCTCGGGGTCTGATGTCCTCCTCTGGCGTTTGCAGACAGCAGGCAGGTATGTGGTCTATTTACACACATGTGGGCAAACACTCATGAATATAAAATAAGAATAAATCAATCTATGTAAAAAGGCATATCTTATTTTTTGAGACAGGGTCTCCCTTTAGTCCCAAATAGCCTGGAACTTGCTATGTAGACCAGGCTGACCTTGATCTCACAGAGAACCACCTGCCTCTTGTGAGTATTGGGATTAAAGGCGTGTACTGCCGCCCTGGCTTCTTTTTGTTGTTGTGTTTTGCTTTGTTCATAAAGGCACATTTTAAAGAGGAAACATTCCGAAGAATGCTATAACTCCGCATGAGGACGGGATGTGACTGAAGATGACAAAGAAGCCAGTTCACTGAAAGGTGCAGTGAAAGTTGGCATCAGAGGGAAGCCTGGGTGGGAGAAGGTTATGGTGGGACTTCTACGTCATACCAAAGCACTTTATCTTGATTCTGCAATGCTGAGTAGATTACAGTCTCATATTTCTCTTTGAAAAATCCAGCCTGTTAAAAAAATATTAATCTAGTGGCAGTTTAAAGAATGGATTGGGAAGAATGTCACCACAGAGACTGTAAAATTGCAAGCCAAAGACTATGACAAGTAATAGCAATAGAGATGGAGAAAGGGCGATGACCATGAGAGGGACGGGGGCCGGGAGGCACATAGGCAGGTGTTTGAAATGACTGTCAACCTCATCCTCTTGCCCTTTCTTACTTCTTTCCTGTGGCTTTTCCTCACTGCCTCTTCCATCTTCTCTTAGACTGCATCCTTGATCCCTCAAAGTATCATGGACTGATTCCAAGAAGGAGGAGCAAATGTAATTTGCTAGTATTGGTGAAGTGCTTGTGTGGGAAAGATGAGCAAGTGGTGTATGAGTCGCCGGGGGTGGGGGGGTGCTCTCCCTAATCACAATCTTAATACTTTAGGAAAGTGGTCACTTACTAGTGATTTAGTTAGTCCCTGAATTGATCTATAAATATATGATACACTACATTAGTTTTCATCTGCCTAAGATCATTCTACCTTCTTGTCATTTTATTTTTGATAATTTAAAGTCAAGTGAATTATTGGATTAAAGAAGTTTAAGAGTGCATGGAGAGATGGCTCAGTCAAGTGCTTGCTGCACAAGGGTGAGGATCTGCATTGGGATCCCCAGCACCCACATAAGTGGCCAGGTGTGGTGGTGTGCCCCTGTAATCAGTGCTGGGAAGGCAGAGACAGCAGGGTCCCTGGAGCTTGCTGACCACCCATTCGTAGCCTGATCATTGAGTGCTGGGTTCCATGAGAGACCCTGTCTCAGAAAATAAGTTGGAGAGTGATTAGACCAATGTTGACCTTTAACCTCCACATGCATCCACACGTGTGTGTGCACACACATGCACATATCCCATACACACAAAGTTTAAGAATTTTTTAAATTTCTGAAAGAATTTTGAGCAGTCTTTCAACATCCTTCTGTGCCCTAGCAGGCAGAACTTACAGAGCACACTTTACTGCTCCTCACTGTTGAGCTCCTGGGCTTCTCTGTGAGGCTAACACTGTGGTTGAAGAACAGGCAAAAGACTCATCACAGATCATAATTCAGGAAGTACATGTGAGCTTTGGTTGTCGCCTCTTTTCATTTGTTAACTACTTTTATAAGAGTTGCTTTGCCCCTGTCCCTCGCTTTCAAAGTTCACTCCTATAAAGATACTCGTAGTATATTCTACAGTGTCAAATCAAATTTCACAATGTGAAAATTTTAAATACGAAAGGAATAAAAACAGTTCTTTTCCAGATGCACTTGTAGTAGTTTGTATTATAACCAGGCATGAATTCTTCATGAAAAAAAAAAAACAACACTTTGCCCAAAGGTTGGTTTGTTTGTTTGTTTGTTTGTTTGTTTTTTAAATCACTTTCTGGGGCTGTTTGGGGATTTCATGATTACACGCTTACCAAGTTCCTGTGTTGTAGATTTTTTCAACCTCCTGCTCAGCCTTAATTGTTACCTGTGTAGTCTGATAATTACCTTTTTGCGTGAAGAGATTCTGTTTTCACCTTGACATAGCCGTGTAGTATCTAGGTGTGCACCACCCCCTGCTTAGGGTCACATGGTTGGATAGTTCAAAGGCTTTTGTAGGGAGTCCTTGGGAGCACTTGAGGGCACTTGGAGAGCTCACGCTCATCACTTTAGGAAGAGTTTTGATAGTTTTCTGCAGCAGTGCATTCCCTCTCCCTTCCACTTGGATAAAAGTCCCATAAAACATGTTAGGCGGCGCCAGTGTTTAGGTGGTGTGCACATTACCAGCCATGCTGGGGACAGAGGACATGCTTTCCATTGGTCATTCTGAGGAGCATTTGGGGAGCAGCAGGCATCAGAGGCTTCTCAAGTTAGTTTGATGAGAACAGCAATGATAATGAGGTCCATCAATCAATACTCACAGTGTTCGCTCATCACAGACTCTGAGGACAGCCGTTCTGTTTACTCCAGTTAGGTGGACAATAATTCTCCTCCCTTTACTTTACTTCCACCTCTTTACCTTTTTTTTTTTTTTGCTGTTAGTTCACTTCTTTTCTTAATCCTTTTCTTTACATATCATATCTCTTTCATTTTTGCCCATTTCCCAGCTATTCTCCTATTCTTTTATTTATTTATTTATTTAATTTTTTATTATTATTTCTTATGTGTATGAATGTACTGTATGCATGTAGGTTTGTGCACCTGTGTCGTGCAGTGCTGCAGAGGTCAGAAGAGGGTGTCAAATTTCCCTGGAACTGGAGTTAAAGACAGTTCTTAGCCGCCATATGGGTGCTGGGAATCGAACCCGGGTCCTCTGCAAGAGCAGTCAGTGCTCTTAACTGCTGTGCCATCTCTCCAGCTCCCCCCCATTCTCCTTCTTTTAGACTCACCATTATTGATAATCTTTCCTTTAGTTCCCCCTTTAAATATGCTTTCCAATAATTTTCTTCTTGGCTTTATTTAGATGTAATTGGCACAACAGTAATCTTTATTCAGGACATGTCTGTTTTATTTCCTGTGAATCAACATTTCTTTTCCTGTTATTGGTAACTTTTTTCAGAAACAGAACATTAATTTTTATTTGAATCATTATACATTTTATTGTCTTTGAATTCAAAGTTAGAAGCCTCACATATGCGAATTCACTAATGTTGGCTGTAATTCTCAAACCCTTGATTATTTTAGGTCTATTTTGTCTAGATGTGGGAAGGGAAATTAGGAGTGAGTATGTGCAAAATAGAGCTGAGGAAAAAGATCATTCGAAATGTCTTTATTAAAAATACTGAAGGATATATTAAAACTGTTTTTAGGTGTTATTTTATTTTATTTTTATTCTGTGTGTATTGCCTACATGTGTGTAAGTGCACCCATGTCATGCACTGCCCACAGAGGTCAGAAGGGGGCATCGGATCCTGTGGAATTGGAGTTATGGATGATTGTTAGCTGCCATTCGGGTGCTGAGAATCAAACCCTGGTCCTTTTCAAGAGCAGCCAGTGCTCTTAACCACTGAGCCAACTCTCCAGCCCCAAATAAAATATTTTTTAAAATACCTGCATATGGCTCAAGAAAAGGAGCACTTAGCTCTTTCTTTTGTGATGGTGAACAGTAAAATTTCTTTTGTGATGGTGAACAGTAAAAATTTAAAAATATGAGATTTAGGAGTTCAGATGTCCCTTCTTAGTGGAGGTGCCACTGGCAGTAATTAAAACACCAACACACACACACACACCAACCCACACACACCAACACACACACACACACACCAACACACACACACACACACACACACACACACACAAATCCCCACCAACACAAAGGAGAAGCAGGGAGCTTGAATGGCGAGACCACAGGCAGCACATTCAGACTGAGTAGCTAGGGACTATGTATCACTGTGAACAGATTTGGGAAGTATTCTGAAGAGCACACATGCATCATGGGAAACTGAGCATTGGGTAGATAATTCATCCACGTGTTTATATAAAGCAGCATGTGCAGCTGGCCCCTTGTCACTAAGAACTGACTAGTGTTTCAGTTACCTGCCCTCTCTGCTCATTAGAATGATGCAGAAGCAATGTGCTTCCAGCACATCTCAGTTGCTATAATTTTTGTAAATACCTTTAATCGTTGCTGTGTTTTTGAGACACTGAGTGTTGAATCCATGCCACACACATACTAGGCAAGCATTCTGCTACTGACCTATGCCCAGGTCTTAGTAAACGCCTTTGTAGTTCCTTCTTCGGTACCCTTGTGTATTCCTGTGACCCTGATGGCCAGCATTCTCCAGAGCAAAGAGCCACTGACCATTCTAGGATGCTCATTACCTCCCTCTACCCTTTGTCAAGCTAATGATGAATGATCATGAAGTCCACCCCGGCTTCTCTATGCAGTCTGTCCCCCAAATGCCTGTACTTCGTTATTTAGCGAGAGCTACATAATGGCTATAAAAACAATGTGAACTTGGGTTTTAAAATAACAGATCTAAATTCAGTTCCAAGGGAAATTGCACTGTTTAACTCAATATGGAAGGAAGATGCTGGGAATAGATGGGCATTAAGGTGCCTCCAGAGAACAGCCACATTTGGTAAGCCTGTTGACTTGGCACAGCCCTTGTAACTTTATACCAGGGCCATATTTTGAGTTTTGAGTGACTTACATTAGTCTGTTCCATGATGATGGGCCTGATACTGGTGAAAACAACTGTGGACCTGTACACAGCCGTGAATACCTTGAGTGGTGTTAAAAGGCCAGAGAGCAGGCTACCGCCACCCAACCTGGTTAGTGGATAAAAGTCTAGGAGACTGAGAGGTGGTCAGATATTCAGCCTGACATGGCCGTAGTGTCAGAAACATTGATATAGATTACAGCCTAACCTTCTTTCAAGAACCTAGAGGTTATGCATGGCAATACTGTATTTCATTAATACAAGATCTTGGAAATTGGAATCTGTTTTATAATTGATGGCCTGAGTTCAGTCGTTAATGATTCTTCTTAGTGGACTTTCTGCAATGCACCTTCCTAGCTAAGTGTCTCTTGTAGCTGATGAACTGCTGTAATAGTCATTACCATTTACTATGCTGTGTTCCAGGATGAGTTCCAAGGCCTCCCTTTGTCTTTTCAACGTTGTCCCTTTGTCTGCTCAATTCTGTCTTTGCTTTCTGGGCCCTTACCATTCAAAATGAGTTGACCAGTGGTTTAGAAATACAGGCACGTGTGCATTTTAGCACATTTCATCCCACATAAAATGCCTTACACCCAAACGATTTTAAATGTGATGTGGCGGAAGGCAGAAGGCATTTGTGAAACCAGAGAATGTGACAGTTTATTTTAGCGGAGATGGGAAGAAGGCTGGGCTGGAAAGAAGGTTCTTCTTTCTTTGTCTCCAGGTGTGACTGACTCCAAACACAGAGACACTCACAAGCCCAAGTGCCCAGGCTTCATTTTCTCTCTCTTCTCATAGCCACTTGCTCTTTTGTAGGCGATTAATTTTTCCTGGCCTCTCTAGGAGAGCATATCCTTCTCTTTGTGGCACTAATTTAGGAATGATGGCTGACTGCAGTTAAGCAGCAGGAGAGTGGCGGATTCAGAAGCCATCCATTTTGACGCCATGCCTCCCAGCTGGCATTCACAATCCCCGGTGATCCTGTGTGTGGGCGATCAGAGCTTGTGTGGAGACCCTGCACCTCCCAGTGCCACTGAGGAGCAACGGACTCTCGTGTTTCTAAATTGATCTGGCAAATTAGAATGTCATCCTACATTATTGCAATTTGTATTTTGACATAGCGACTTACAAAGAAATATGTCCAATAGTCAGGAAAATCATATTTGGCTGAGGAAGGCTAAATTTGTCAAAATCAGAGAGAAATGTAACATATTTTATAATCTTACTGTACCTACTTGGAGAAGGAAATAAAGCAAACTGGTGAGGGGATTAAGCTCTCCTTCCTAATGTCCATGACTGCTCTGGGAGCATCATGGGCCTTTAATAAATGAATAAGCAAGTCTGTTACTAATGGCCCCAGTCCTAGATCTTGCTTTTGCCTATTCCGGTCTGTCCTGTGTGATTCCTTCAGAAGTGAGTTTTCTCAGCTGACGTATGATAGCATATAAGCAGGCAGCCTTAGGATGGTATTGTGTTCCTTGTCTTCTGATCCAGGAGATCTTGGCTGGCAGCTCTTTCAGGTGGGGGGAGGGGGTTGTCAGAGTGTTAGGAGTAATCTACATGTGACATTTTACAATATTAATGGTATAAAAATGACAGGTCTCAAATGTGGCTCAGTGTTAGTGGCCCATTTGCTCTGGTGAACAGTGGGGTCAATGATGTGGATTTTAGAGCAGCGAGTGTCAAAGGGACAACCAGTGGCGACCCGGCATCCCCAGGGCTGTCCCTGTCCTCTTCTTCAGATCACTGGTGCTTGCAGTTAGTCCTTCCTGTGAAAACAGGGTTATAATGCCTCCTTACCCAGCTTCCCCGCACTCTCGGTGGCATGGGTGGAGAGCAGGATCCACTTTGAAGACCTGTTTATCTTTTAAACAAACAAACAAACCATGGGGAGCATTTCTCACATACTTGCTGGGGCAGAACCTTACATCCTTGGTCCTTTTACTTCTCACTGTGACCTCTGGTGTTACCAGATGTCATCATCACCTTGAAGTTTTAAAAGTCAAAGTTGTCTCTCTGGTACTGAATTTATGCCAATTCCCCTTGAGTCTAAAGGAAGCCCCAAAACATTTATAGAAGTCAGGACTTGGTGGCTGTTTTCTCACTGTGCCCCTGAGGATCAACAAATTTAATAAGCTGTGCTTTTGATTCTAGGTTCTCATTACCTCCTCCTCCAGGGAGCTTTCTCCAGCCTGCTCCAGCCACAATAATGACCTGGGCCTGGTCTGCTGAGCATAAGTGCAGTCGACACCACAGTCTTTTGACTATATCTTTGGCCTGCTGGCCTCAGAGTCCCTGAGTAAAGGGTTCTTATTATACCTTTCATGTAGCTCCAGAACCTTGTCCATGTAGATTGTTGAGTGAGTGTTTATTATAGGAGAGAAGAGAGGATGAAAGGAAAGGGAAGAAAAAGAGGACAGTGAGAAGAATATTTTGTCTTTTTTGTAGTTCTGAGGATTGAACCCAGGGCTTCACACATTCTAAGCAAGTTTTCTACCACTGAACCACACCCCCCAATTCCTTTTTTTCTTTTCATTTTTAATTTCAGTACAGGATCTTACTAACTTGCAAAGAGTGACCTCAAACCCATTTTGTAGCCTCATCTGGCTTTGCACTCCTTATCTTCCTATTTCAATCTCCCATGTAGGCATATGCCATCACACTTAGCCAGCTTTGTCACTGTTGCAGAACGGCTGTTAACAATTCTGTTTAGAGCCACTAAAGCTAACAGTCACTGAGATTAAATGTGCTTGGCATATATTCACTTACAGTGCACCCAGTGTTAGAGACTGGTCAGGCCTCCCCCAAACCCCCAGGAATAAAGTATAGTTTCTACTCTTTCAGAGCCCAAGTGTAAAGAAGCCATTGTGCTTCCATGTACTAAATGCTGGTGTGTATATGTGGTTAAGCACTGTGTTGCACAAACTATGAGGTCTCCCTCTTCCAACTGTGTAGATCTGACAGAGTCTCATGATGAGGGACTCACTCAAAAGATCAGTGGTAGTTCCGAATGGAGAAGGGAGAGGGCTGCCCTATTTCAGAGGTACCTGCCAGCTCTGCAGAGACTTGAAGGCGTTAAGAGTAGAAAAGTCAGGGATAGCCTGAGAGGACCGCTTAGTCAGGAAAAAGGACTGGAAAGCTGGGTAGGGAGCACATGTACTCATCAGCCATGGCCTGGTTTCTGTGTCTTTTAAAGCCATGCTTCAGCAGTACGTCGCTCTCCCTGTTGTCCTTCTATGAACGTGTCCGGAGGAGGTGGGGAGGGGCAGTTATAAGCAAGCTCTAGAGAAGGGTATGGTTGGGAAGGGAATGTAGCCGTGATTTATTTTCTCTTTTATTTTCTTCCATATTTCTGAAAATATAGGGGGCATACTTTAAAAGATCACAAGAAGCATGGGACCCATTCCAGTTCAATCAGACAAGGGCCCGGAGTGGAGTAAGAGAAATGGGTGGCCGCAGGCCCTAGACTAAAAGCTGCTGGGCCAGGGAGAGTAGGCCTCACTTAGAATCTCTATATGGGCTGACGAGGCTGCAGTAGATGAATTTGCACTGAGGGACATCTGGGTACAAATGCTTGACTGGATAAGTCTTAACATGCATGAGGTCTGGTGGGGGGGTTGGGGATGGATGGAGGAGGGGGTTCTAAATTTGATTAGGAACTGTTACATGGAATGTATAAAGGCTCAAGAAAAAAAATTTTAAAGAAAAGAAGATCATAAGAAGGACAGCTGGCCTCAGAAACTCATTTCTTATAACCTCCGTACCACATAGTGGAGGTCGTGACTCTGTCTGGTCTGATCTTATTCTTTCCTCCTTAGCCCTTGAGAATGGATTATTGGGCAGCGTCCTACCACAGAAGGACTGGCCCACTGAGGAGTCTCCCCTCTGCTAACCCTAGCTAAAGCATTCTTGAATATTAGCTCCCACAGCATCTTTGTGTGGGTCCATACTTGATCCATCATCATGTCGCTCGGCATGCTGGGGTATGAGCTGTATGCTTCTGGGTTTTACTCACTGATATATCAGGCATGGTCATTATGAGAAACCCTTGTCTGTCAAGTGCTACAGAGAGAGTCTTCACCTTCCTTTCTACATCCCAAGTGTGGCCTTGGCACACAGCAGAGTTTACCTTGGGAATTACATTAAGCAGTTGGTTAGTGTTCAGTCTTAACTTTCACATGGAACGTTTTTCTGTAGTTTTCTCCGTTAGCTTGATGGAAAAACACAGATGGTTTGAGCTATACTGTATTCCGCCCAGCCTCATTCGGGTGATACATACCACCCAGCACACTTCATTTAGGAATTTAGGACTCAAACTAAGACAGATTACAGTGAGAACGCTGGCTTTGCCCGGGGTGGGTTTCTACACCCACACAGAGAGAATATGAGACTAGATTATCATGGGAGGGAACAGGTTTTGGAGATTGAAGCTAAACAAAAGAATTTTTAAGTGGGCACTGTGGGGAGAAAGTTGAGTTTATTGTGATCAACTTTTGGATAGGAACACTTCTAAATGAAATTTGTAAGAGAAAAGGTTCTATGGCAGAGCTATAGAAACCTGTAACAATATCTTGCAATAAATTATTTAAAAGTATCATAGCAGCTCTGAGCCTCAGGATGTGGGAGGAAGATTGCAGGATGGAAATGGTATTACAGAGCTTCCCTTCTGCTTCATACACACTTGACAGGCATCTGTGGTAAGTGCTTTTCCATCAGATGACTTTAACGAGGTGAAATGCCAAGCAATAACCTCAGAGAAAGAACGGTGCTGGGGTTGGTGAGCATCCTTCCTGGTTTGCTTTCTGTCGTCAAGGACAGTTGTTTAAAGTGTAATAAGTTCTGTGGTGAGGAAACCCCTTACAAAATGAGAATGTGGGCAGCTTTCACAAAGTGAATATGCTATTGAAAGGTTTCATGTGCTTGCACTTGCACTGTGACCTTGCAAGAGATGTAAAGTACCAAGCACAGTCTTATGACTGCTGCTCTCTCCTTTAGGATATTGGCCTTGATGTTGATTTCAGCCTTGGCAAGGCATTGTTGACTAGATATCCTGCCTGTGTCACATGCTTAGCTATAGTCAGAGCTTGAAGTGTGACACATTACAGTTGGCCACACAGTGGAGTGTACACATATTCCAAGGATATTGTTACATAAATGAGATAAGGGAATTATCTTAACATTATTTTACTTTATAATCTACTTGACTTGTAATATAAAAGCAGTTTTTAAGGTATTTAATAATATTCATAATATATAAAAATATTTTTCCATTCAATAAATAATGTACATGGTTTGACTTACTTTAAATTAACTTTATACAAAACAAAATATCAGCATAAACTTTCATTGTTTCAGGTCTTAGGTAGCACTTTGCACTCATGAAGTTGATGTTCAACATGTTTATCATTTGTGCTTTGAGAAACTAGCTAGGCAGGACATGGAAGCTGATACCTGTAATTCTAGTACCTTAGAAGCAGAGGCAGAAGGATACAGGTTCAAGGCCAGCCTTGGCTACATATTGAGGAGAACTTGTTTATAAGAGGAAAGGAAATGAAAAAAAACCCCAGATAGTTTTGTGTTGTTTTCCTTAATAATGAGATAACAAAGGAGGTTCAGTGTCTAAATGCAAGCACATTTTCATTAACACTTGGAGACTTTAATATTTTCATGTCATTGGTTAAAAATACAATTATGTGAACCAGAGAGATGGCTCAGCAAGAAAGGCACTTGCTGCCAAGCCTGACAACTAAATTCTATTGCTGTGATCCAGATGGTAGAATGAAAGACCCAATCCTAAAAGTTATTGTCTCACTTATGCAGGTGTCCTGTGGCATGCACATTTACTGCGCGTGTGTATAAAAACTTTATTATTATTATATGTTCTGTTTCTAACATTTTTAGATACCAAAGATATGTTGAGATGCTTTCTAAGAAGTTTAACCAGTTAAAAGATAGAATACAGACATTTTGGGTATAGAAAGATGGCTCAGTAAAGAACGTGTACTGCTCTTGCAGAAGACCTGAGTTAGGTTCCCAGCACCCACACTGGGTACCTTACAACCGCCTGTAACTCCAGCTCCAGGGGGATCCAATGCCTCTGGCTTCTCTGGGCTCATGCACTCACATGCACATATCCATACACAGACACAGACAGACAGACACACACAAACACACACACAATTAAAAATATAATAAGGTTTTAAAAAAACATTTGGGGACAAAAGTTATAATGTATGTTCTTTATATTCCTTGTTTCCCCAGCATCCTTGCTTTCTGTGTAAAAATTTTTGAAATGTCTAATTGTAGGATATATATATATATATATATATATATATATATGGAGTACAGTGCAATTATTTTAATATAGACATACTATAGAATGATTAAATCAAGCTAGTTGACCATCTCTTAACCTTGTATCATTGTTTGAGGGAGTGAGACATTTGAAATTCACTCTTTGAAATGTTGAGAGAAACAATACAGTATTATTAACGGTAGTTTAATTTGATGAAATCCTATTTGTCTGCTTTCAGTTTTGTTTCCTCTATGTTCACAATCAAATCTACTTGCTTTTTACTTTTAACCAGTGGTCTATTAGGTTTGCAATGAAATAACACATGATTAAAAAACAATGCAAACTGTGTAACATCAAACCACAGTGAAGCAGCTCAGTGACTTAGTTCTAAGCATGTCCCTACCTGCAGCATGCCAGCTGCTACTCCATGAAGGCTGCCCACTGCTTTCCTGATAAAGGGACAAAATAATTGTTTTAGTTATTGCTTCTTAAACATTGAATTCAAAACAGATGCCATAACTATCCTTCCCTTGTCACTTTGCTTAATCCTGGGATTTGTGAACCCTTATTTGAGAAATGCTTCCGCTTGTGTCCTGAGCAGACCTTCCTGGCAGGCCAGCCCAGTCTTCCACTATTGTTCCCAATGGAGACTGCAAACTCTTCACCTTATGGGCTAGCAAAAGACTATTTAAAAAACAGAGCTGCTGGGCATGGTGGAGCACACCTTTAATCCTAGCACTTGAGAGGCAGAGGCAGGCAGATCTTTGTGAGTTCAAGGCCAGCCTGGTCTACAGAGTGAGTTCCAGGACAGCTGGGGCTGTGGGGAGACCCTGTCTTGAAAAGACCAAAAAAAAAAAAAAAACCCAAAAAACAAAACAAAACAAAAAAACAGAGCTGTACTTAATAAGATGTCGTATTCCGATGAAGAAGAAAAATATACTCTGGCTAACACACTGTGCTTTTAAAGTTAGAGAAGCATAGGTTATAGAAGTTGAGGTGAGGGGTAATTATTTTGTATGAAAACTTCTGCACTTTTTTTTTTTTTTTTGAGACTCCCTTTTAGTCCCAGCTGGCCTGGAGCTTGCTATGTAGACCAGGCTGGCCTTGAATTCACAGAGATCAGCCTGCCTCTGCCTTCTGAGTGCTGGGATTAAAGGCATGCACCACCACGCATGGCCAAGTTCCATTCTTTCACTCATAGAACTTAATAAAACTAACTGCTGCAAGCTCTTTTAAAAGTTCACCTTTAGTCTCACGAATTAGTAAACTGCGTTCAAGTCCTGTGAGCCAAACACTCTACTCAGGCATTAAATCAAAGTAATAAAAGCAAGGCAGATAGTCTTTAAGGAAACCACTTTATGTTTGTGTTCAGAAACCAAGTTTCCTTCTATTTAAATGTTTTAAGTTTTATTATGTTATTTGAAAATGGAACAGTTCTTTGAACTAGGCTGTTCAGACATCAGTAATTAGGGGAAGCTGGCTAGGAAGTGGTTGTAGCTTTCCTCTGCTTTGTTGGATTGTGCATGGTCTTACAGCCGCTCAGCTTTGCCTCTCCAGGGTGACAGCAAGGTGGGGATTTTTCCTCGTGTTTCAGGTTCTCCATTTATTTGCTGTCATAAGAGGAAGCTTGCAGGGCTAAAATTTTGAGGAGGAATAGGACTGGGAATGTGATACGTTAAATGAGTGTAGGTCTCTGAGCTATCCAGGCTGTGTTTAAGCATTGATTGCCATTTGTGTCTAATTCTACCTCAGAACATAAACCTAGAGCATGCTCCAAATGACATAAGAACTCAGTTCACAGAGTATTTCAAATTTCATTTTGGTGGTAACATATGAGGGTTCAGTGACTACTTGTAGCAGTTCACTAGATTTTTGACATCCAACAAGGATTCTATGTTAGTGACTCTTCAGTAATTTTAAAGGAAAACTTATGAAAATTAAGCATAACTTCATTTTCAGTAATAATAATTATATATTCCAGTTTCATGCCCTACTAAATATTTTAAAAGTAATACCCGATGGGCATAGTGGTGCACGCCTTTAGTCCTAGCACTTGGGAGGCAGAGGCAGGCGGATCTCTGTGAGTTCAAGGCCACCCTGGTCTACAGAGTGAGTTCCAAGACAGCCAGAGCTACAGGGAGTCCCTGTCTCAAAAAGACCCCCCCCAAAAAAGTAATACCCAAGCTTCATTTAAAAAAAAATTTTTATTAATTTTATTTATTTCTGTATGTGTATGAATGTACTGTCTGCATGCAAGTCTGTGCACCCGTGTCGTGCAACGCCGCGGAGGTCAGAAGAGGGTGTTGGATTCCCCTGGAACTGGAGTTCTCCTGGAATTGGAGCTTCAGACGGCTCTCGGCCACCATGTGGGTGCTGGGGATCGAACCCAGGTCCTCTGCAAGAGCGGTCGGCGCTCTTAACCGCTAGGACATCTCTCCAGCCCCACAAGCTTCATTTTTAAAAAGGAACATTTTAGCTTAACTTCTCTCATTCTCATTAGAATAACCCTATTGTTACGCATTTCTAAATGCAGAATGCTTTTGAATGAAGCGTTTCTTCATTAGTATTTTATCCTGTATAATTGCCTATGAAAACTGTTTATGCATAGATAATAGTTTTAAAATGTGTAAAATTTAGTTTTGGACATTATTTTCATTCATTTATTTCTTAATACAAAGAGCAATTGCTGGGGCTGGAGAGATGGCTCAGCAGTTAAGAGCACCGACTGCTCTTGCAGAGGACCTGGGTTTGATTCCCAGCACCCACATGGCGGCTAAGAACTGTCTTTAAACTGGGCATGGTGGCACAGGCCTTTAATCCTAACACTCAGGAGGCAGAGGCAGGTGGATCTCTGTGAGTTCAAGGCCAGCCTGGTCGGTCTACAGAGTAAGTTCCAGGCCAGCTGGGGCTATAGAGAGACCCTGTCTCTAAATAAATAAATTCTTTAAAAACAAAACAAACAAGCAAAAAACAAAGAGCAATTGCTTTAAAATAATTGCCTGAACACCTGGAAGTATTATGTACCTGCTCTTTCAACAAAAAGAACCTGAGAGCTGCCACCTGTCCATCATAGCTGTCAGTGACCAATGTCGAGCATGTTTCCTGTAATGAGCTTCTTAATTAGGGTGACACTGAATGGACTCAGTGGTTTATTTATTTATTTATTTATTTATGCATTTATGCATTTATTTATGCATTGTTAGTGTTAGTGTGTATGAGTGCTGGAAGAGGACTACTTCCAGGAGTCGGTTCTCTCTAGCGTGGGTTCAGTTTGTCAGCCATGCATTGCGGGCTACTTGTACTTTTACCCAATGAGCCATTTCGGTGACCCCAGATACAACATTTTTAATAAAAGTGAGAATTAAATAACTACATTTTTTATTCATGAGAAGACTAGCACATAACTCAGAATACTGAAGATGGAACTTAAATTTGTTAAATAAAAATTACCCTACTTAGATTGTAGAAAGTAACAGAGTTGAGAGTGACAGTTTGATAATAGTGACAACAGGAGAAAGGCAGGAAAGAAAAGAACAAAAGGCAAAGATGCAAGAGAAGCTTATAAACAGCAGGGAGCACAGAGACTGTCATTATTCACTCACTCATTCACTCACTCATTCATTCAATAATTCATTCATTCATTCATTCAAGAAATACTGAATTTGTGCCCAGAGTATTTCCCCTCTCCTTTTGTGATACTGTGATGGAACCCAGGACCTCACACATAGTAGGCGAGCACTCTACTAGTGAGCTATACTCATGTTCCAGCCTCTTGGTATTGAGCAGAGAATCAAACAAGTCTGTGATGTCTTCCAATGAATTTTTTTTTTTTTTTTTTTTTTTGTTTTTTGTTTTTTTTTTTTTTTTTTTTTTTTTTTGTGGTTTTTGAGACAGGGAGGGTCTTCTATAGCCCCTGCTGCTGGCCTGGAATTTGTTCCCTCTGTAGACCAGGCGGCTGGCCTTGAACTCACAGAGATCACCCACCTCTGCCTCCCCGAATTGCGGGATTAAAAGTATTGTGCCACCACACCCAGCTTTGCCATGCATTCTTTTTACCCGCTGTGTGTGTGTGTTCTGTGGTTGGTCGTGTTCTGGGTCTACACAGACACATAGGAGTATATACACACAAGAGTATACCATATATATATATATTTATAGATAGATATAGATAAAAAATATATATATATATGGTATACTCTTGCACCTTTATGCAAAACAGATACCTGTAAAACATTTTAAGCGGTATTTGTTTAACATGTATTTCTGCACCAATGACACGTTGCTTAGTTTTCCTATAAGTGCTCTTTGGAGCAGTGAAAGAGTCTCACAAGACTGAGAGCCTTTTCATATTTGTGTTCCTTCCTATAAATCTGATAGAGAAATTCACTACGTCAGCTTTTTCCTGTACAGACACTTTATAGCAAGTCTGCATTCATTTGTAGTCATGGTCCGTCTCAAGTATGGCTGCCTCTCCTTTCTTCTTGATCGGCTTTCTATGTTTTATTCTAAATTTCTGTCTCTGGCTTTACCTGCTCCAGGAGCTCCTTTGTTCATGACTCGCCTGGGGTTGGAGGCCACTAAGAAGGGTCACTAGAAGTTCTCCTTAACAAAGCTGAGCCACCGGCCCTCCTCTCAGCTCCCCGGAGCCAACCCTGTTCTTTTTTTCCTTCCTCCTCCTCTTAGTAAGTGGCAGCTATGACCCTCCAAGGGTCAGCCACACCGGAGCTTACATGGCTTCCGTCTCCCATTGGCAGCCCTCCACTGAGGTCTGGTAAGTGCTGCCAGCTCCCCCTGCTTCTCCCTCTCCCATCATCCACGCCTCCCCCTGCTTCTCCCTCTCCCATCATCCACACCATGTTTTCTACCTCCATCCTTACCTTTCAACAGCCCCTCTGCCCATAGCAGTCAGGGTGATCCCTCTTTCTGCACAGCAGTCAGACCCACGTCCCCCCTGGCTGGGGGACCCAGCATGGCAGTTTGCTCAGGCCACACCAGCATTCTTGCTGTCACTCTGTGTGCCCAGGAACAAACCTTCAGGGCCTTTGCTATTGCTTTTTTTTTTTTTCCTGGCATGCCCCTTTGTGTCAGGAGAACAGAGAATAGAGAAAGAAAGCTACATCAAGATGAACACAGAGGAAGCTAGCAGAGAAGTATTGGGAGCCCCTGTGCTCCCGACCCCCCGAACCTGGACTTCATGTAAGAACACAGCATGTGCTAAACAAGCCCTGCAATACAAACATGGGAGGCGGGTGCTAGGTAATTGTTATAAAGGGTCTTCTGTCTCTTGCAGAAGGCTTGGGGGCTTTCTCTCAGCTTACTAGCCCATTCCTATTCTCAGAGTACTTTTCATTTTTTAATAAACTGTCTCTGCTTCTCTTTCTAACCATGTGTTCCTGTTGCAATCCTCTGTCCTGGGACACAAGAGCATTCCTTGGAATGGGTGCCCTCTGAACTCAGAGGCCCTTGTAAAACCTTCATGGCCTATCTATGCACATGCTCATTTCTGGGGTCCCTTCAGCTCAGCTTGCCTCCACACCCCACCTTATTCTAATTCTTCACCTCTTTTTTCCCCCATTTCTGTTTACTTTATTTCTCTCCTTAGCACTTTCCATATATATTATTTCTTTTTCTTTGGGATTTCTTCCTTTAAAAAAGAAAAATCTAGCCAGGCATGGTGGTGCACGCCTTTAATCCCAGTACTTGGGAGGCAGAGGCAGGCGAATCTCTGTAAGTTCAAGGCCAGCTAATCTACATAGTGAGCTCCAGGCCAGCTGGGACTAAAGGGAGACCCTGTCTCAAAAAGCCAAAAAAAAAAAAAAAAACAAAAAAAAAAAAGAAAAAAAAAACCTATCATCCCACAGAGCCTAAGGGGCCCTTGATCCTCCCAACCCCCCCTGCCCCCGCCCCATGTCTGTCTGGGCAGTGTTGTGTGGTCAAAGCCCAGTGCTCATCCCACATTCTTTGTGGCCTCTGACATGCTTACTGTACTGCACAAGCAAGGTTTTAAAGTTCCCTGAGTGCAGGGATTGTGTTTTTAAATTTTTCTTTTCCTTATTCCCCCAACGGCTATAGGAACATGGCACATGCCCAGTTAAGGGGCTCCGTGTGTCCACTTAATGCTGCAGCCTGACTTTCTGTGCTCTGTGGTCTATGATCAGCTTAGATCACAAACTCATTCTGGACACACTTCACTGTGTAGGAATAAAAACAAACAGGCTGCTGTATTCCTTAGATAAAGTGGTGTTTGGAATGGGCTGCCAGTTTGAAAAACATTGATATGGCAGAAGTCTCATTTTTCAATGAGTAGATTATTTGTATTTTGAATCTCGCACATCTCATGTAGTTGTGTAATGGTGGGGTGGGGAGAAGTTAGGCTGCAGTTAACAGCTCTGTGCTTGCTGAAGCCTCTGTGTTTTCCCAGGGTGTTAGTATTTTTGTCCTTGGGGCTAGGGGAAGAATGCCTTAAAGAAGTTAATTTGTAAGTCACACAAGATCCATGCTTTGCAAGCAGCTCCTACAAGGCCTACGTGCTTTATTTTCAAAGTTTTTACTCTGTTGCCTGTGAACGTCTTAGATGGGTGTCTAACAGTGGCTGTCCTGTCTTTTTTTTGCAGGTGATTTGCAACTCGTTCACCATCTGTAATGCAGAGATGCAGGAGGTTGGTGTTGGCCTATACCCCAGGTATGGCAGATGATGTATCACTGACTAATTCCCATCCAGCTTTCCAGCCTTTGGGAGGTAGTTAGAAAGGCCGCCATAGCAGCTAGCTCAACAAAAGCTAGCCAAACTCAAAACTTAGCGAGGCTGTAAAAATATTAAGCTTTATAACATTATATGCTATGATAGTAATGAAGAGACAGACCTCAGACTTTCAAGTGCTGGTTCTCAAGTAGACTTTAGGTTAGGTTAAGGCTTGTGGGTGCTGGAGTTCAGTTATCTTCTCACACCTACCCTAAGATTAGTCCCCAGCCTCTTGCATTGAAGCATAGAATGATCCCACCAGACTTGATGCTCAGTACCAATGGTCTGAGTTTGGCTTTGGGAGTAGTGTCTTTTCACTGTTGCTCAAAGAGGCAGATCTGTCAGGCTGGCCGCTGCAGTACTCTGATTAGCCGTCAGTGTGGCAGCCTTTATCCCTGAGCTACCTGATGGCACTTACCTCAAGACTAGAACCATTCCTGCTTCTGTTTTCTTTTTATGATCCTGGGATTCAGACATAGCTTTTCTTATATAAGTACCTGAATCAGCTTCCCTGTTATTTGTGTCCTTTGTTGTAGGTCAGGCCTATTCATAATACAGTTCTTAGAAAGCAATAACACAGAGTGGTTCACGGCATGGGCTCTTAGCTTAGGTCATCTTGTTCAAGTGCAGTCACCAGTACCAAGTTGTGCATCCTTGGCCAAATCATTTTGTTCTATGCAATAGTGTCTTCACCTTTAAGTCATCCTCACCAGGCTGTGGTGGCTGAATTTGATAAACCTGCTCAAGTGCTTTCTATGCAGTACATACCTGTCCTACTTACAGTCAGTCCATGGTGGCAGAGAAACAGCATCCCAGGTCCTACATGGTAACGGCACCTCCAGGAAAATAAAATGACTGGGCTCTCACCCAAATGTATCAGAATCTGGTCAGCTTTCTACCAAGCAGATGTACCCCAGCCATTCTTTAGTGTCTTATCCGGTAGAGGCCCAGTCCTCCCTCACCAGTGGGAAACTCCACGACCCTTAGGTGCTGCAGTTGCTGCTGCGGCCTTTTAGCTCAGAAATGATATTTTTGCAAGTCACTTTGTCCCACTCTGCATTCATCTGAGTTACCTTGTTGGCTGCTATTTAATGAGATCCATCCCCCCAAAGGACTCAAAAGTGACTTTGTTATCAAACTCCCTAATTAGCTTCCATTATGAGAAAGATGTGACTTCATGTGAAGCATTAGGGGCATTCCTATGAATGCTAATGTCCTTTCCACCAAACCCATCTTGCCTCTGGTCCCTAACCTAAGGTATTTTTTTTTTCTCACTGTGTCTGTTTAGTACAGCTGTTTAACTCTGTTGAGCATTGACAAGTTCCCTCTTCTTTGTTTTATTTCCCTCAGTATGTCTTTGCTGAATCACAGCTGTGATCCAAACTGTTGCGTTGTGTTCAACGGGCCCCACCTCTTACTGCGCACAGTTCGAGAAGTCGAGGCTGGAGAGGAGGTAAGGAAGCTCTGCTTCCCAAACTGCTCTCTTTGCATATCAGAGTCCTCCACATGGCCCATTCCTAGAACCCGTTATGTTTGAGGGCCTGCTCCTTGCTGTCCTGCTACCAAGAAGACACTGCAGTAGTCACTTTGGTCCAGCACTCACATCCCAAAATGAGTTATAACTGTGCATAGTTTTGGTTTCATTTTGTTTTGTTTTCAGTTACTGTGTTTCTGGATGATGATAGTTCTGTGGTGTACATGCAAAAGGTATTCTTGTGTGACACAGGCTGTGTGTTTCATGACATGAACAGGAGTCATTAAATTTTCTCACTGGCAACAGTTCAGTGGCCTGTCACATCCCAGCAAATGGCTGTTCTTCATGGGGAGAGAGGCAGCCCAGCTTGTCAATAGCATCCCCAGGGCTTACTTGCAAAGCCAGTGAAGGTGATTAGACATTTTATTATTTGATTTGATTTGATTTTTAAATCATTTTAGCTTTTGTATGGGTCTAGTTAATGTTTTATTTACAGGTTATTGCTTAAGATTTTTATATCATCTACTGGCTTTTTTTTTTTTTTTTTTTTTTGGTGTTTTTGAGACAGGGTCTCCCTGTGGCCCCAGCTGGTCTGGAACTAGCCCTGTAGACCGGGCTGGCCTTGAACTCATAGAGATCCGCCTGCTGCCACACCCAGGTTAAAGATGGTTCTTAGCCGCCATGTGGGTGCTGGGAATCGAACCCAGGTCCTCTTCAAGGGCAGTCGGTGCTCTTAACCGCTGAGCCATCTCTCTCCAGCCCCCCCCACAAAAAAAAAATTAAAAAAATTCTTCTGCATTAGAAGATTAAGCAGGCTTTTGCTCTGTTGCTGGGCCTTTATGAACCCATCAGCACTTCCAGGTGATTGTTTCAACAGGGACTGAAGAGTCATCTAGGACTTGGGTGTGTGACCACCTGTCCTTCCTGTCCTGTGGCTAACCTGCCAGCTTCTTAGGTGGGGGCCTCTCACAGAAGCCTGAGATCACAGCGGCAGCCACAGATGGGCCGCTCAGGGCTGCTGAGCCACGCTTCGTCAGTGTGGAGTGTACCCGTTTACTACCCCAGCTAAATCTGGGTTTTTAGGCATTCTTATTTTCCAGAGCCCAGTTTCCTACTTTCTTCCAGTTTGCTAAAGTAGATGTTTATTTCAAAGAATACAGAGGAGCATAAGCTTTTACTGCATTTATGAAGCACTCAGCCAATAAAGCCTAAACTTAGCTATACCATATTTTATGGAGACAAGGATTTGGCCTTGATAAAACTCCCTCCAAACTCATTTTTAGCCATGTAAATGAACTTACACAGAAACTTTTGCTTAATTTCCAGTTTTTAGGCACTGGGCTATCAGTTGATGCTATGGAGAATCTAGATTTCTTTTTCTGGGATCATGTATGACTTCAAAGCAGGTTAGAAAGGGAACTACTATTTTTAGCAGCATTAGTGTGTTAGTCACTTTTACATGGCTGTGATGAAATGTTGGACATAAACAACTTAAAAGAAGGAATGATGCATTCAGGTGCATGATGCATTCAGGTGCATGATGCATTCAGGTGCACAGACTCAGTCTGTGGCCAGCTGACCCCATGATTTTGAGCCTGTAGCAGACAGTACATCATTGCAGCAGGTGTTTGTGACAGAGGCTGTTTACCTCGTGGCCATGAAGACAGTGGTACAGTTCACATCCTGGTGGACAAGAAGTAGAGTGGAATTGTAACAAGAGGGGACCAGAGCCATGTAGTTCCCAGTGACCCACCTCCTCCAGCCATGACCCCACCTTCTGGTCCCACCTCTTCCCAGTAGTCCATTCAAATTTTGAATCCCATTAAGGGGTTAAATGGTTGTTTAGGTCAGACCTCTCCTGACCTATTTGTAGTTATGAAGCCCTCATAGATACCAAGCAGAAGTGTTTTACTAAGTTCCTATCAACTTCATCCAGTCAAGTTGACAATTATGATTGATTATCCCAAGTAGTTAAAAGGTAGAAATGGCTATTGTTGGTGACGATAATGTTGATGATGATAATGATCCTTTAGTACATACAACAAGGGCTGGAGGTATAACTCAGTTGTACAGCACTTGCCTAGTATATACAAGGTCATAGATTCAATTCCCAGCACTATGAAAATTTAAAAAAAGTCAACAGTGGAATTGTTGGAATTTTCAAAACAACCAAAAGTTTTCTTAAATGGTATTTAATAGGCTTGGTTACCAGTTCTGCCTCTTGGTTGGTTTTCTGTAGTTAAATAAACATCTTTTCTTTGGGTATATACTTTACTTTTTCATGGCCTCTGTCTCTGGAGCAACAAGAAAATTCTTTCTCTTGCCCAGTGAAAGCTGAATTGGTTCTGTACCTCAGCACTGGGCCCTGAAGACTGAGGTATTTCTCTCAAGGCATCTCAACATTTAAAAACATTCTCCCCTCAGTCATTGTCCCATCTGCTTGTCAGAAAACAAAACCTCCCCTTACTGCCCCTGTGCACATCTTGCTGAATGGCATTTCCCCTACACAGCTGTCCTATCTGGCAATATTTCTGCCAGTGTTTATATCATGTGTCTTCCAAGGCCCTCTCAGACGTCATCTCTTCCGTGAAGCTTTCCTGGTTTTCCACATTAGAGAAGGCCCTTTTCCCCGACACTCCCTCTGAATGATGATTAGTATGTGTTTGGCATTTATCTTGGCTCCTCATGGCTTTTCTATTCAGTTGTTACTTCCAACACTTTGTTGAATCAATTGGGTTGGTTGAGCAGACTGAGACCACAGTATTTCTCTGGGCACTGGGTTAGAACAGTTCTTTCTTCTGTAAGGGCTGTTGAGCACCAAGAAGGACTTGTATTTCTAGGCCCTGCTCAGTTAATGCCTTACGGCAGCCACTGACAACTGAACTATGTGTCCTGTACCTTTAAAACTGACCCCATGAAGCAGAGGCAGGAAGAGAGAAAGCCATCACATAAGACATTTGGAGGCTTTGGATAAGATGGCTAATTCCTCCTTGTTGTGCAGACATTGGCTTCAGTTAAATTGATGATCTGTGGCATCGAGTTTGTATTTTGACTTTGTTGCTTACTAGGGCATCCCGGTTTTGATGTGGGCTATGTAGGATACAAGTATCAGAGTATAGGACCCAAAAAGAAAGACTGGAGGGAGATCTCCCAAGACCACCTGAAGCACAGGTAGGTAGGAGCTGGGTGCTTCAGCAAGGTGGATGGATTGTTTGGATTTAATCTAGTTAATCTAGTTGCCCCTGGCTTGATTGGCTTTTGTGACTGTGGGGGCAGAGTTATCCTCCCAGCTGGTATAAAAGGTGGGTTTGTGTGAGTCTTAGATCGGAGATCTCCCAAGACCACCTAAAGCACAGGTCTCCGGGGCATAGCACACCCCCCCCCATGACAGTTTCATGGCAGAATTCATAAAACATTTAAAAAAGACCTACAAACATTATATTACTTAGAACTTTTAGAAGGATAACAAACAGAGGGAATCTCGCCCCAACACTCCTTATGAAGCCAGCATAGCTCTATTGCCAAAACCAGGCAAAGATACAACCAAAAAAGGAGAACTATAGACCCATCTCCCTAATGAACCAGATGCCAAAAATTCTAAACAGAATACTGGCCAAATCGCATACAGACTCACATCAAGAAAATCATTCATCATCATGACCAAGTTGTTCATACCAGAGATGCAGGGATGGTATCAACATATGAAAATCAATAAACATCATCAAGCATATAAATAGGACTGAAAGACAAAACCCACACCATCATCTCAATTGACACAGAAAAAGCCTTTGACAAAATCCAGCATCCTTTCATGCTTAAAGTCCTGAGGGAATTGGATTGGAGGATCATTCCTCAAGTAATCAAAGCCATAAACAGGAAACCCACAGCCAATACATCCTAAATGGGGAAACAACAGAAACATTCCCTTTAAGGTAAGAACTTGACAAGGCTGCCCCCTGTCACCATCCTCTTCAATATAGTGCTTGAAACACTTGCTAGAAGCAATAAGGCAAGAAAAAGGAAATAAGATTACTAATTGGAAAAGAGGAAGTCAAGCTACCCTATTTGCTGATGATATGATTGTTTACTTAAGGATCTAAAATCTCCACCAGAAATCCTAGAAAGTAGATTAACACGCTTCAGCAAAGTGGGCAGGATACATAAATAACTCTAAAAAAATCTGTGGCCCTTTTTTACCCAACAACAAGCAACTGGAGAAGGAAATTAAGGAGACCTTCCCACTCACAATAGCCAAAAACAATAAAATACTAGAAACAAACCTAACCAAAGACACCAAAGATCTCTTCAACAAAAATTTTAAACCCTTAAAAAGAAAGAAATTGAAGAAGACCTCAGAAGATGGAAAAACCTCCCATGTTCAGGATTGGGAAAATTAACATGTAAAAATGTCACATTCTACCCAAAACTCTTGTATAGATTTAACGCAATCCCAATTAAAATCCCCAAATTTTCTTCACAGGCTTGGAAAAAAGTCACTTAAATCATTTGGAAAAAACAAAAGACCCGAATAGCCAAACAACCTGAATGAAAAGAGCAACAACAGGGGGAATCTCTTACCAGAATTTCAAACTATACTACAGGGCTCTAGTCATAAAAACAGCCTGGTACTGCACAAAAACAGACCTGTTGACCAATGGAACAAAAACCAAAGATCCAAACTTGAGCACATACAATTTCAACATCTCATAATTTGACAAGGGGCCAAGAAGAACACAATGAGAAAAGAGAGCATCTTCAGCAAGTGGTGCTGGCAAAACTGGATCTACCATTTGTAGAAGAATGAAATTAAACACTACCTCTTTGCCCTGTACAAAAGTCAACTCCAGGTGGATCAAAGACCTCAACTTGAAACCCCAAACTCTGAAGTGATAGAAGAAAAAGTTGGCAGCAGACTACAAGACATGGGCATAGGAAAAGACTTCTAAATCAGACAAGCAGCTGCCAAGAATTAAGGTTGACAGTTGAACAAATGGGACCTCATTAAACTCAAAAGCTTCTGTACAATCAAAAGAAACAATCAAGGAAGTGAAGAGAAACCACAGAGTGGGAGGAAACCTTCACCACAGATACATCTGACAAAGCTGAGATTTCCAGAATATATAAACTACTCAAAAAACAAAGAAAGAAAACAATGACCCACACTAGATGGACAAAGAGCTGAACAGAGAACTTCATAAGTGAGGATTAGAGATGCTGAGAAAAACACTTAAGAAGTGTTCAACATCACTAATTTTAAAGGAAATGCAAATCAAACCACTTTGAGATATCATCTACTCCAACAAGACTGGCTAGGATCAAGAAAACAAATGATACCAAGTGCTGGAGAGGTTGTGGGGAAAGGGGAACACCATCCACTGCTGGTGGGAATGTGTAAACTTGTGACAGCACTATGGAAAGCAGTGTGGAGAACCCTTGAAAGACTTGGAAAGAACTTGCCACCTGACCCAGCCATACCACTCCTAGGGATGTACCCTCAAGACTCACCCATGCAGAGATACATGCACGGCAATGTTTATTTCAGCTCTCTCTCACAATAGCAAGGAGCTGGAACCAACCCAAATGCCCCTCAACTGACGAGTGGATAGAGAAAATGTGGTACATCTACACAATGGAGTTCTATGCAGCAGTAAAGAAAGATGACATCATGAACTTTGCAGGAAAATGGCTGGAGCTAGAAGACATCATGCTGAGTGAAGTCCCAGAAAAACAAACGACGAATGGTATCCCTCATCTGTGGATGCTAGTGCCAATTACCTAGTTGTAATTATTTTTTGTGCACGGCCCCTTGAGCTTTTGTCCAAGCAGTTGGGAGTGATGCAAGTTGGAAACAACGATAAGAACAACACCACAAAGAACTGCATCAAAGGACTGACTGAAACAGTGAACTTCTGCTCAAAACAGTCAACTTTCACATGGAGAATTTTGAGAAAGACTGAGAAAGAGATGAAAAGCATTTTTGGCAGAATACATGAGCTCTGGTGGGGTGGGGGGATAGGGTTGGGGACATGGGTCTAGATTTGATAATCTTGTACAAAATAGATATATAAAAAAATAAAAAATAAAAAGCAAAAAAAGGACTGGAAAGTGCTAGAAACAGATCTTTAACTTGTATGGTCTCTCTCTCTCTCTCTCTCTCTCTCTCTCTCTCTCTCTCTCTGTGTGTGTGTGATCTTATTATTGTTTATTGTTTTCTGTTTCTGCAGTGCTAGAGAGCATACTTGGCAAGCACTCTACCTCTGAGCTCCATCCACAGCCCTGTTCATGTTTATTGGCTAAATGAATGAGGCTTCCTAAAGGTAAAACAAGAGGTGGAGTAGAACCTGGAGCCATCTCCCACTGCCAACACTCTTTAGGTATGTTGCATGGCTTCAGGAAGAAAGAAACATGAAAGCCATCCATCATCAGACAGGAGAGCTGGAAATCAATGGAAACTTTCACAGTAACAGACCTTGCCGTGGAAGCTTCCTGTTTTTATATCTCTCCATAGAACCATCTTCTGGACTACTTTTGGATCATTTCCCACCACACTAGCACCATTTGTAATACTTAGCAATTTGAAAGTCCTGGAGTCTCTTGTTTGGGTTCTAGTGGCTTTATGTTCTCATCAAGTTACTTCCTACAGGGAAATGTTTGTGATTTGCCAAATTATCCTGCTCCCATGTCATGACTGAGATGCTGGATTCTGAAGACTGCCCTGCAGAACTGTGTTAGCTTGGAAACATGTAGTTGTCTGATGGTCTTTATACATGGGTCAGTCTAGGCACCATCATGCAATGTCATGATTAAAAGAATTGGTAGCTGCTGTCACTAATGCCATTGGGTCAGCATTCTGTGGAGCCATGTCACTCAGGAGGATTGTGATTTGCATGAATGGAACATATCAATTTTTCCTAATGCCAGTTTTAGTCTTAAATGTATATCTGGTTCTTCATTCATTTGTTAAATCAGGTAACACATTTACCCTGGGCTTGCCGGGTGACAGGAGTTGGGTGGTGGTTCCAGAAACTTTGAGAAATATATAGATCAGAAGAACCTTCAGGAGAAAGGTGACATAAAGCAGTCATAGAACATGAGAAGTGTGGTGACATCAGGTGCACCGGCCTTTATAGGCTTGCAGAGCAGAGTCAAGGAGCCAAGTCTGGGAAACAGTTAAGAAAAGCAGCTGGTGGGGCTGGAGAGATGGCCTAGCAGTTAAGGGCGCCGACCACTCTTGCAGAGGACCCGGGTTCGATCCCCAGCACCCACATGGCGGCCGAGAGCCGTCTGAGGCTCCAATTCCAGGAGAACTCCAGTTCCAGAGGAGTCCGACACCTTCTTCTGACCTCTGCGGCGTTGCATGTCACGAGTGCACAGACTTGCATGCAGACAATACATTCATACACATATTGAAATGAATAAAATTATAAAAAAATTATATATAAAAAAAAAAAGAAAAGCAGCTGGAGAAGTGACATCTAGATCTGAAGGATCCATAAAGGTAGAGCTGGGTGACTGGGGGAAGGTGTTCTAGACACTGAGACAGGCCAGAGGCAGCGTGGCAAGTTCACATCCATAGACTGAGGAATTCAATGTGTCCGGAGATAAGGACCCATGTAGGGGCAGACCAATGCCCCCTTGAGGGCCTTGTTATAAAACCCTATTCATCTGAAGATTCCTTAACAGTGTCTGGTACATGGGAAGCACTCAGTAAATATTTACAGAGGGGAAAGGGACAGGCAGTAGGACATCCTTGATGCTTGGGGGAAGGATGTGCAGGATAAGGTTTTTCTGTAGACAAGATTAGGAGAATGAGGATCGTGGTGTCCCTCGAGGCATCTAGAGTTACAATGACAGCCCGAAGTCAGGGGAGGCTAGGTAATGGCTTGGAATGGTAGATGTGAATAATAAGATATTTAGAAGCTAAAATTAATAGAATTTGTTAGGAAAAGAGAAGAGATAAAATTGACATTCAGGTTTGACTTTTACAGGAAATGAATATTTTTTTCTGTCTTTTTTTCAGTTGAGAGTCAGTATTAGAAAAATTTGTAACTGTGACAATACAATGCAGAAATGAAACAAGATCTAATTTTGATTTGGTCTTCCAATCCACTTAGTTATTGATGGGAAAGATGGTTTCATTCTGCCTTGTAAATTTGAATAGAAGCAATATGCTCAAGATCCAGAAAATCTCTGATAATAGTACTCTAATGCTGGAAATGATTTATGCATTTTCCATAACAGTTACTCTTAAATGGCAGAGCAGTGGTCAGTGGCATTAGTTTTTTTATGCAGTTCTGTTTTGTGCCATTAAAGCATCAGTTGGTAGGGTTTGTATGTGTGTTCCCAGCTAACAGAGCCCAACATGTAGCAAGCAGCAGCTCCATTAACTCTTGTGAATCTGTGAGTCTTTGATAAAGGTTTTTATCTTTGCCTGATAACATGATTGAGCTGCCATTTTAATCTGTCTGTGTGCTTTTAGAATGTTTTCTAGAAGCCCTTGGGCCCCTTAGCTTTGGAACAGTATATTTTGTAAATTTCGGTGACATGAAAGAGGCACAAAGTTGGAACACTGGGTCCTTCTCTCAGAGGGAGGGGGCTGTTTCTCATTGGAAGGGGCATTTTTAGGTCAGGATGATGACATGAGGATGAGAAAAGGCCACTGACCAGTCAGGCAGAAGTGCACAGAGTCACAGTGGTGTGGCGGGCGTGCTCAGAGGCTGGGCCGCACAGTCAGACTGGCAGGATGTAAGGCACAGGGGAAGATGTTGATGGTAGGAAGCAAACCTGTAATCAATACAGGAAAACCTGGTATTATATCATCCCATAGGCAATGAGAAACTATCAGAAGTTTTCGTGTGGAGAAATGACCATGTGAATTTTGGGGACATGTCTCTCAGGGCAGTTTAGAAGACGAAAAGATAGAAGGCAGCAGGAGGCCAGTTAGAAAGCCATTGCACATGGAGGTAAAGGCTGAAGTTACTCACAGACAGGCTTTGTGAATTTGTTTATTGGGGATTAAATGAAATAATTAGTCTCCTGTTGCCCATTCTCTGCCTGACATGATCACTCAGAGCTTGGGCCCTTATAATGCAGTCTTGGGATAATGAGACACCCTGGAGTCAGAGGCTTCACACTGAGCACATTATAATTACTCAAGAACTTCTGCCATTGGCTTGACCTAATTGTGGGGCTAGCAACTCAATCTTTGGGCTACAGTGAGAACTGGGGTCCTAGAATGAACCCTGGAGAAAGCGTAGACAGCAGCCACCTTGCCGCATGTATAGAACCAGGAACAGGGGGCCTGAAGATATAGGACCAGTCTATGTGTGTGCTTTCCCAAAGTTCCTAATAGACTGTTCCAGAATGTGTTCTTAGAAACTGGGTGTTTAGATTGTGGAACATTTCCTTCTCTGGAAATCACAAGAGCTGGCTTGATACTGTGGCCTTTTCACTCCTGGCTTCAAATGAAGTCACAAGAGAAGGGCTGGAGAGACGGCTTAGTTATAAGAGTAGCGGCTGATCTAACAGAGGACCCTGGTCTGGTTCCCAGCACCCACATGGTGACTAACAACCTGTAGTAACTCCAGTTTCAGGGGATCTGACACCCTCATCTGGACTCTGTGGGCACTGTGTGACATGGGTATACTTACATACATCCAAGTAAAACACTCATACACATAAAATAAAAATAAATTAAAAAAATACTCAAGAAAAAAAGGAGGCAGAAACTAAAATATGACCATGGTCTTAGATGAAGAAGCCCAGTTGCCACCACTGCTTGTGCTCTGTGGGTTCCGAGACGGTAACTGTATCAGCTCTTCTGGTACCAGCCTCTCCTTCCACCCCCAGAAGGGTGAGGAGCTGCTGGGGAAGCAGCATCCAGACTTGGTCAGTTCTAGCGAGCCACAATCCTTTGCTGATTTTCAGTGTTGCTTGCTGCTGAAAGAATGCCCTGCTCAAGGGAGGTACTCAATACCAGCTCTGCTCTCTTTAGGGCAGGCACTCGTTCTTGTGTGTGGAGCAACATGCTGTAGCTTCCTAACATGCAAGGACTATAGTGAGCCAGCCAGCCAGCCCAGACGAGGCTGCATCGTCTGTCACCCTGGTAACCACAGTGTGGGTCTGATAGGTCTGCCTGACTAGGCCTCCTCCTCCCCATGCAGCTTTATGGAGGCTTCCTTAAAGTTGTTTTCTGTCAGAGGATGGCCTTCCCTGCCCTGCCTTGACTTCAAACATGTCAAATCATGTTTAGTAGACATGAGATTCTTTCATTTCACTATAAGGAAAACCACATGGAGTGTTTGCTCTAGGGAGTTTTCGTCAGCTCTTTCAGCAGATAATCCTGCCTTCCTCCTCTCCTACAAGGTTCCCTTCTTCCCCCACCACTCATCCCCCCATAATTGCTTTCTGCATTTGAAAGTAGATAAGTAAGTCATTTATACAGCACAGTACAGACTGATATATGTTATAAGACTAACACAACCAGACAGAGGGAAAGGAATTCTCCAGTGGGTGTGGTGGGAACCAGGGTGTTATTTTAAATAGGAGACGGGTTAGGCCTCCGAGAAAATGAAATAGAATTGAAACAGAGGAAGATGAGGGTTGGCCACCATGGTAGACCTGGGAGAAGGCAATGGAAATCAGGCGTGAAATGGCAATGTGTAGGAAGAAAAAGGCTGGCCAGCTGGGCAGTAGGACCCAGGGGGAGGAGTGCGTGCATTCCTGGAGGGAGAGGGCGCCAGCTTGTGCCAGGCCATTGCTTCTCTAACTCCTGTGATAAAGAGCCTGTTTTTCCTGGGTTATTATTGCAGACCACTATTATGAAATTATTAAAAATGCATTATTAGAAAAATGAAAATACAGAACAAAGTAAAAATCCAGTGTTTTGTTATTAGAATCACCAAAAATACTCTTATCAAATTAGTGAACAAGTTTTTAAATGTAGACTTTGTGTTTCTTTACTCATTTCAAGGGGGCTAGAGTGCACAGTCCAGGGACTACTATGTTCCTGTTCCACTGTGGGGACCCATTGTGGTCTTGGCTCTCCTCAAGCAAAAGGGGGCGCTGTTGCAACATTTCAAACACCAGAAAGCCCCATCTGGCTTGAATTTTGGCAAAGGCTGAAAGGGTGGAGTGCAGAGAGCTTCTCCTCTAGGGAGAGAATCAGGGAGACCCATCCTCAGAGGACTTCACAGGCCAGAGATTGCGGCAGGCCAGAGCAGGGTTGGAAAGACAGAACGTAGTTGGTTCTGGATGCATTTTATTGTAGATCCAACAAGATTTCTGGGTGGTTGTGGATGGTAGAGTCAAGGGAGACTCCTGGGGGTCAGCTGGATAACATGAAAAAAGAGTTGTGGCCGCCTGTGACTAGGCAGGCTCTGCCATGGAGCAGTAGGGGAGCCAGGAGCTCCGTTTTGATGTTTTGAGTTAGATTTGAGTGTTAGAGATCTAGCTGAGTAAAAATAAGCCCCAGAGTCCCTGAAGTCTGTCCTCACCTTGACCTCTGAAGCAGCCCTATCTTGCTGGGTTTGAAAGCCCATGGAAGTCTGCTTCGGAGCCTCATCCAACATTAAATTCTCCCCACTTTGAAAATGATTCTACTTTTTTTTTTGTTGTTGTTAACCTAGCAACAAGTAAGAAACTATCTCTTAATTTCTAAACAGCCAAATGTGGATGGCTGTCATTTCCACGAGGCAGCTATACAGTTGCTCAGTATTTAAGAACAATCTGGCTGTATCATCTGCCACTCTTGTGATTGCCAGAATGAATTTGGCGTCTCTTCTTATCAGTGATTGTAGAATTTATGTCCAAACCTGAGTAATGCCAAGCACACAACAGCACCTGTTTAATGTTTAATGGAAGGTGTTGGGTCGGGTGGGGAAGTAAGATACAGAAGTATAGAGAGGTCATAAATTTAATTCTTCAAATATATAATATCTATGTGATTGCACTGAACAAAGACTGCAAGCAAATGCATTATAATTTGGCATGTGATTGCTTGGGGAAGAGGCTGTAAGTGGCACCTTCTCGCTTACACTTGTTGATGTGTTACTCTGATAACCAGCAGTAGGAATAACCATAGAAGAGAATGAGCACAGCATCCATATGAATGTTTCCCTCCTGGCCTCCACAGCTCACCATCTGCTATCTGGACATGCTGATGACCAGCGAGGAACGCCGGCAGCAGCTGAGGAACCAGTATTGCTTTGAGTGCAACTGTTTCCGATGCCAAACACAGGATAAGGTATGTTGCATGAAAGTAGATTAGAACTTCCCAGGCAGCAAGTGAAAGGCCTTTAGAGAACTCTGCTACTATTTCCTTAATTCCTTGTAGGAAACAAGGTAAGTAAAACAAAGCACTGAGCTCCAAACAAACTTTATTTCCTGGAACTTTTGTCACCTGCCAAGGTAAGATTTAACCATAGGTGAAGAGCTGTGGGGCTTGGAGTGTTGTGGGAATATAGATGTTAAACATGTGACATTAAACATTAAAAGGATTTGGAAGGCCAGAGGGCTGTTAGCACATACAGTAAAAGACTTGAATTACATTTTGATTGATAACAGTTACTGCCCAGCAATAAGCATACCAAGTGGTATTCCGTCTGTCTTTTTAGTTCTTTCAAAATTTGTTCCATAAGGCTTTCTTCTGCAGCACTTTATCAGATGGAGATCACTTGTCTAGCAACTTTTACTCTCTGAGGAAGGAGGAAGAGCCAAAATAAATGTCATAAAGATAATAACTGAACGGTTCTCACGTTACTCATATACTGCCCCCATGTTGAACCCATTTCCTTAAGTTTGCACGCAATCAAGTTATCTGATGTAATCTTACTTCTGCAGGTATTTACACTGTTAGAAGTCTTTTGTGATCATTATCTCATTTAATGTCAATACTAAAAAATAAATTAGGAAAGTTCAGAGATATGCCTCTGGGATGATACAGAGGGGAAGGTGGCAGAACCAAGTCTTATGTTCAGTTCTTTTGACTAAACTGAGTGATTCTTGCACTGTCCCGTGACCACTTGTGATTTCTGGAATCACTATAGGTGAAAAGAGCTAATTGCTCATACTGCTTGAGAAAGAACTATGAGCTCATTTTAATACCAAAACATAATTGACAGACATACTTGGTTTTGCATTAAAAGGAACTTTAAGGTACATTTGAGTAGGAAAAGTTGGATCTACTGCTAATAGCACCAAGATTCAGTCCATTTCAGTGTCAGTCTATTACCAGTGGCAAGCATGCCAAAAGTCATAAGGGAGCTTCTTGGCTTCCTCTTCCCCTCCAGACTCTAATCTGGAACAGAGCCAGCGTTCCATCAGAGTCCTTGGTCTCGATTGGGAACACTCTTGGGATTTAGTTCTTCTTAATTCCATAATGATGGCCAAGTTCTAAACAGTCTTGATTTCATATTCACTTTTCCTTTATTGTAACCTCAATAGTTAGGAAGGAGTTCAGTCACCAATAATGAAAACAAACAAAACTGTCTTTGATAGATATGGACTGCTTAGGTATGTGCACTTCAATTTCATTGTTCAAAGCTGTGTCACATAGTCACTCATCATTGTAAAATAGGCTAAAAAATTGTATTTCAGCTTTTCACTCATGAAAAAGGCAGGGGCGATTGGCTTTAGGGTAGCCTGTCCACAGTGCCTGCATCCCATTCAGACTATTTTTGTTCTCTTACTCTATTGATCAAAAAGTTCTTTTAATGCTATAGTAGTCAGGGCTCTGCAGAGAAACAGCTCCACCCACCCCCACCCCACCTGTATGTGTATGACTTGCAGTGGGATACATTCTCAGGAAGTTGTCATTAAGAGATTTTGTCACTGTGTATACAATATTACAAAGTACCATTGCAGGTGCTGGCAGGATGGCTCAGCAGTTAAGAGCACTGGCTGCTTTTGCAGAGGACCCAGTTTTGATTTCCAGCATCTGTATGGAGGCTAACAACTGTCCTTGTAGCTCCTTCTTACTTGAGGGATGGTCAGCCTTCTTTAAAAAAAAAAAAACTTTATTTTTACTTTTTACTTTACATGTACTAGTGTCTTTTCTGCATGTGTATTAGTGTGCCTGTGATTCATTGCCCACAGAGGTCAGACGAGGGCCTCATGTCCCCTGGAAGTGGAATTATAGATGGTTGTTAGCTACCTAATGTGGTTGCTGAGAACCGAACCTGTGTCCTCAAGAGCAGCCAGTGTTCTTAACTGCTGAGCCATCTCTCCGGCTCCTACTTGAGGAATGGTCAGGCTTCTTTATCTGTTCTGGCCTTCAGCTGATTGGATAAGGTCTATGCAGACCAGGGAGAGAAATTTCCTATACTCAATCTATGGGTGAGATGTTAATGTCAATTACTCTGAGGCCAGTCAAGTTGCCATGTAACATTAACTGTCACAAAGACTGTGTTAGAGGCAGGCCAAATGTGGAAAGCAAAATAGGACTTGATTACTCTGCTGGCTTCTAATCCATCTGTATCTAACAAATTAGTGGCCATGGACGAGCTATTCACCCTCTCTGGGCTGGTTCTGTCTGTAACCTCAGGGACTTAGACTACACGGTATTAGGCCCCTTCTAACTCCGTCATCCCATGTTTCTCTGAAATGGTTCCAAGTGAAGGTGAATGGGGAATGCACATAGATAGTTGTATAAACTTGGTCATATTTTCAAATATCCATTTATCTGAGAACTTTGTTATGCTTAGTGATAAATATATCCCTTCCGCAGTCTCCATCGTGTTACTTTGCTTGGAAAACAAATCCATGGATAACTTCACTTTAGTCTATTCCACAAAGATTATAAATTCAAAACTCCAATGCAGTCAAAGTGAATTGTACCTCAGATCCTACATATATATTTTTCTTGGAATCTAGAAAGTTGGTCTTCCCAGCAGTATTTAGTATGTGCCTACATCTGGATGTTGCTGAGGCTGTGTGGTTTCATATTTCAGGAAGGTAGGAAGCCTTTTAGCGGCATGCACAATTTGCATGTGTGGAATTGCCTTCATAATCAGCAGCAACTCAATAATCTGGAAGAAATAAAATTTACCACCTAAGGGAGATTTTGAAATGGTTCGATTTCTCTTCTGGTGTGCCCAGGTCAGAATCCAAAGGAACACAACCAGAACAAAATAAATAAGACTGATTATTTCCATAAGTTTGTGAATGGCACCTAATGCACTTCCTTGGATGTCACATGCTTTGTCACGGCCCCCTCCTCAGCCCCTTGAAAAGAAAAATCTGTGTTTACTTGCCATGCCAATTTTTCTTCCCTTCAGACAGCTACATTTCATTCTCCTATTAAAATGTAATGCCTAGGGCCTGAGTAGATGGCCCAGAGGGTCATCTGTGCAAGCATGACGAGTTGAATTCATATCCCGAGTATGCATGTAGAAGCCAGCCATGGTCACACACAGCTGTACAGCTAGAGATGGGAGACAGAGACAGGATCCAGGGATCTTGCCAGCTGTCCAGCCTAGCTGAAACAGCAAGCTTCAGATTTGCCGAGAGACCTTGTCTTGAGGGAATAAGGCAGAGAGCAATAGAGAATACTTTGGATGTCCTCCTCTGGTCTCCCCACATGTGTGAACACAGGCACAGGCACCTGCACACACATGTGTTTACACATACACCACCAAAACCAGAAATTAATTAAAAAATAAAATGCCATGTTTACCAGTGTACTCCGAGCTCTGTTGTTTCATTCCCAGATTATGAAGTAGCCTCTGTTCTTTCTCGTAGCTGTTCTTTTCATCCTTACCACAGCTGTTTGAGAGTTCTCCACTTGCTCCGTTTCCTTCCATTGCATTTCTCAGAGTAAACTCCAGACTCCAAGCTTGGTTCTGGTAGTCTCTAAAGTCATGGTCCCAAGATCCAAATGTTTGTTTCATTTCTTTTTAAAATTACCAACTTTCTTTATCTAACTGTGATTTGGGGTCACCCAAAAGATTCTGAAGTTGTGTATACATATAACTGCATGTCCATACACAAGCATACATTAACATACATGTGTATGCTTGTATATAAAATGTGACAGCAATGAATTTTATGTTTATTTGAGAGATAAATATGTCAAGACAAAGATGAAACAGGCCAGTACTGAGCACGCAGACCAGTGATTTCTTTCATGATAGCTTTGATACATTATAGATTCACTCTGAACTTCTCGGCGGCCAAGGCTAACAGCCTGATTTCAGGAATGACAGAAGCCACGGAAGCTTGAGCACATGTCCCTTAGCCAAGGCCAAGTCAGGCTTCTCACATTGAGGCTGAATTCCCACCAGACTCCACAGTGACCAAAATTCCCAGACTTTTTATAATGTATCTCAGTGTGATTGGTTGACACAATTAAGATTAATTAAAGAAATAAGAAGGGGAAATAATGATACAATCTGAGATATAAGTTTTGATGGTTTGTTCTATTGCAAGAATAAAGTTTCATCTCTCCAGGGGTAAGTCAGGGTTACATATGTGTTGTTTCTTACAATTAGGATTTTGACATTTTAATCTTTACTAAAGTGATAAGGGTGTGTAGTATGAAAAGCCAAAGTATGGCTGCTCAGTTGAAAACGTCAGAGCCCTTAGTGTCCCCACTTAAACTGGCCTCCAGAGAGGGAGGTTGGCCTTCTCCCCATGACTCTAAAACAAAAGCCTGTAAATTCAGGTGCTGGGTGGTAGCGATGGGTTTTGCTATTGAGTTGGTTTTAAAGACTGCTTTATTTCCAAGATTTCAGTTCATGGTTTTTTTTCTCCTGTGGTTCTGAGGATGAACCCAGGGCTGCTCACATGGTAGCCAGGTGCCCTACCCCCAAGTCACACCCCTAGTCTTCAGATTCACTGCTTTCCATAGTTCATGGTTTGTATTTGATTTCTGTTTTCTGTTTTATAACTTCTTGTTCATCTTTAAAAAACAATTCTCCTTTAATTACTTTTGTTTTATGTATCTGAGTGTATTGCCTGCACATATGCAAGTGCATCTGTGGCATGCAGTGCCCACACTGGCCAGAAGAGGATGCTGGATCCCCTGGAAGTGTTGGTGCTTGGGCCTCTGCAAGAGCAGCCAGTGCTCTTAATAGCTGAGCCATCTCTCTGGCCCCAGAAGGGAGGCTTTACTGACCAGGAATCTAACCTGGGCCACGGCAGTAAAAGCACCAAATCCTAACCACTAGACTACCAGGAACAACTTTATTTTTATTTTATTTATTTATTTTAGTTTTACAGGGAATATTTTTCTTTTTTATTTTTAAGTTAATTTTTATTGAGGGCATTTCATACAACCTTTCTTAATCAAATTTAGACTCCTTCTCCCATCCATGCCCACCCCTCACACTCTGATGAACAGCTTTAATGCATGCTCCTACATTCATTGTCTAGTAGAGCAGCCTTAATAGTGCTTACTTTAAGTCTTGATTGCCTGAGGTTTGCTTTACAGAGTGAAGCCATGTTCTGGTGAGGTTTGTAGGTTACCCTCCTTTGCAGTTTCATATGACAGACTCGTTTTCAGTGACAGTCTTTATTTTTGTTCTTCCTTCTCCACCTGTACTTTTTCTATTCTGCCTGATTTTTTTGATGTATATATATTATGGTCTCTTGCGGCCTCTGTGTAGCATAGATCTGGTTACCTTGCTGCTTGGTTCTGTGTCTTCTACATTTTCCAGGTTCCCAGCTCCTATCAGTATTTAGCCCAAGGGAATAGATTCTTCTGCCTGCTTTAACAAGAAAGGGATCCTGCCCCACTGCCTGGCTTTGAGTGTGGCTAACTGTGCGCACCTTCTCACGTAAGACACTTCCATTCCCCCCCACTGCTGGAGCTGAACTGGGCCTGGCTGCTGCGTCCAGCCTGAGGCTCTGAAGCTTGGGTTGTTTTTGCCTATTACTCTGTGTTTTGGTTCTCTCTCTCTTTTTTTATCCTTTATTAAAGTTTTGTGCATTTCGTACATCACTTCTCAGTTCAGTCCAGACTCATTTCCCCTCCATGCCCCCCTCCCCTCCCAGGTTCATGCAGTCTGCCATACATGTCCTGTTTCCCCTTCTGAGACTTTTCAAAGGTTTTCAAAGCAGAGGATTATTTTGGGGGAGGGAAGGGCATGGGGGAAATCTCTTTTTGGTCTAGTGAGAATCTTATCTTGCCTTGGAGCTATCAAAGCATTTTTTTTATTGTTTTGTTTGTCTCTCTTTTTATGTTTTATGTTGCATTACTGTGGTCTTGGAGCCACGGGGAGCACTTCCAGGTGAACTTAGAGCATCTTGGCTGCCTGTAGTTTGGTTTGACAGCAAAGGCAAATGTAGGCTAAACAAGGACATAAGGGCTTCCCCCAGCCTGACTGTAGGGTATGGAGGGTAAGGGGTATAGAGTGTGCAGGTCTTGTGGACAGTTGAGTGGTATCCTTCAGAAAATGTACCCATTCTGGAAGTAGTTTAACAAACTGCTGGGGTGGAGTTTGCTGAGAAGCTGCTCATTTCCTAAAGCCACAGTTCTAATCTCACTTCCTCTTACTCTCTTCAGTACAAAGCAGTGTTAATTATTGGCCCTGGTAATTATCTGAGCTTCCTTTCAGAAATCTTTTTTAATAGGAAGTCTCCTTTTCTGGGCCACTTGTGAGACCTTCCAGAACATCTATGAGTTAGGGAGCCCCAGGCACCCAGTGTTCCGCTGAGGGTCTGCAGGATGGGAGCCCAGGCACCCAGTGTTCTGCTGAGGGTCTGCAGGGTGGCCAGCCTCACTTTCTGTTTGTACGTGCTGGGCAGCATCTGGCTGTAGGTCCCAACTGGGGAAACTGGATCAGTGAGCAGGGTCCTCCAGAGGAAGAAACAGTGCTTGTTGGAAGAGAGAAAGCAATGTTTGAGTTAAAGCTGCGTTCAATCAAAGAGAAACAGAGTTTTCTGCCCCAAGGAAGTTATTATGGTGACTTGAGTCTATTTGACATGTGAACAATTACTTAAAAGTCATTAGTAAACCAAGATTTTTTTTCCTGTTGCCTTCTCCTATTTTGCTAAACTAATTATGAGCAGAATTGCCTCATTACAGGATGGTAAGGCCAAGCAGTTCTGAATTGTTTTACTTTTCAAGTTAAAAGAAAAATCTAAGTAGAGCATGTTTCCTGTTTCTAAAGTTTTCATCATAGGAAAAGTATGTTATCTTCAGGGAGATTTGGGAGATCTGGTGGGGGAGAGAAGAATGCTCTGTGTATATGTGTGTGTGTGTGTGTGTGTGTGTGTGTGTGTGTGTGCGCGCGCACATGCACGCATGTGTCTCCCTGTGTGTGTATATGTGTCTGTGTGTGTATACGTAGAGTGTGCATATATGTATTGTGTGTGTGCACCTGTGTGTGTGTCTGTGTGTGTACGTGTGTGTCTCCTTGTGTGTGTATATGTGTCTGTGTGTGTATATGTAGAGTGTGCATATATGTAGTGTGTTTCTGTGTGTCTCCATGTGTGTGTATGTGTATGTATATGTAGAGTGTGTGCATATATGTAGTGTGTGTGTGTGCGCACCTGTGTGTGTGTGTGTGTGTGTGTGTTTGCCATTTGGATGAGTTCTTAGGAAGTGAAAACCTGACGTGACTCTATTACCCACCTCTATCTCTGAATTGTTATTACATTTTTATTGATTTTGTGTGGATACATAGGGGAAGGAGCTGTGTAGCAATGAGTGGTTTCAAATGTCGGCCTGCCAGCCATCATTTGGGAAGTCAACAGTGTCACAGTTGTGTTTCTTGGAGAATATCCTATGCCCTCATTGATGTTCAATACTGTTATGCTGCTTTCTCTAAGCAGACCCATGAATGCCTTCTTGTGGCTCAGCTGGGCCCCAAGTCCACCTTACATTAAGAAGAGTGTCTCTCCACAACCCATGGTGACAAGATACCATCTTAACAATATTTCTAGTTTTTGCAGAAATATCTATTCTACTGGCTTCTGGTCTACTCCAGGAGTGTCCAACTTTGTAGCTTTTCTGGACACACCACAGAAAAACAGAATTGTCTTAGGCTATCCATTAACATGAAGCCTTCAGCCCAGGGGACATATTCAGTGACCACAGCTGCTGTGATGAAGAGAATATGTGTTCCTATGACCAAAGCATTGTATTTAGCCTAGTGGATTACTCACAATCAAATGCAAGAAGGTTTGTAAAGTACCTCTTCCTCAGAGAACATTATAAATTAGGATAGCTAGATTGTAAATGATAAATAGTGGGTGCTGATGTTTTGGAGCACCCACTGTTCGTGGGGTATTCTGAGTTTTTTATAAGCCTCATCTTATCTCATCTCTGTGGCCTGGTATAAGCTCTGGTCACTCTGTTTCCATTTGGCAGATGAGGTAATAGGGAGGGCTCTACAGAATATGGCTTTAACCACTCTGTCCTGTCTGTATAGATCTGTAACAGATATACTGTCTCTGTATTTTCAAAAAAGAAATATATTTTGCATTTCATGAAAGTCACCCTTTCTAGTATTTAGTTCTGTCAGTTCTGACAGGTAGATGCATGTGGTCTCTGCCCACCAACCGTTAAGAGACACAGTTCCACCTTTACTCTCAGAATTTCCTTATATGACTTTATTGTCCATTTATGTTTTCTGGTATCAATTTATATGACTCCTGGTGGGGCACCATGTGCCTTTTGATCCATGCATACTTTGTATAACCAAGCTAAACCTATTTATCTCCACAGACAATTCCATGGCAAAGCATCCAAAATTCTTTCTTCTTGCTTTCTTGAGATCTACAGTAACCAGTCGCTGTCTATAGTCCCTCTGTGTGTAGTCACACAGAGCTTCTTACTTTTATCTGACTATAACCTGGCACCATTCCTCATAGTAACCATTGCTGTCTGTAGTCCCTCTGTGTGCAGTCACGTGCTGGAGCTTCTTACTCTTGTCTGACTATAACCTGGTACCATTCCTCATAGTAACCATTGCTGTCTGTAGTCCCTCTGTGTGCAGTCACGTGCTGGAGCTTCTTACTCTTGTCTGACTATAACCTGGTACCATTCCTCATAGTAACCATTGCTGTCTGTAGTCCCTCTGTGTGCAGTCACGTGCTGGAGCTTCTTACTCTTGTCTGACTATAACCTGGTACCATTCCTCATAGTAACCATTGCTGTCTGTAGTCCCTCTGTGTGCAGTCACGTGCTGGAGCTTCTTACTCTTATCTGACTATAACCTGGCACCATTTCTCATAGTAACCATTGCTGTCTGTAGTCCCTCTGTGTGCAGTCATGTGCTGGAGCTTCTTACTCTTATCTGACTATAACCTGGCACCATTTCTCATAGTAACCATTGCTGTCTGTAGTCCCTCTGTGTGCAGTCACATGCTGGAGCTTTTTACTCTTGTCTGACTATAACCTGGTACCATTCCTCATAGTAACCAGTCGCTGTCTGTAGTCCCTCTGTGTGCAGTTGCGTGCTGGAGCTTCTTACTCTTGTCTGACTATAACCTGGTACCATTTCTCATAGTAACCATTGCTGTCTGTAGTCCCTCTGTGTGCACTCACACAGAGCTTCTTACTCTTGTCTAACTATAATCTAGTACCTTTCCTCGCCATCCATTGTCTTCACTGTCCCTGATCTCCCGGACACTGTCATTCTACTCTCAAAGTTCGTTTTGTTTTCTTGTTACAGCACTGGGAATTGAACTTCGTACCTCACACATGCTAGGCAAGCTCTCCACCCTGAGTTATTCCCAGGCCTTTGCTCTCAATTTCTGTGAGACCAACTTCTTTAGATTCCACATTTAAATAAGATTTTGCAATGTGTGTCTTTTAGCACCTGTCTTATTTCACTTCCCATGATGCTTTCCAGTTCCATTTATGTTGACGCAAAGGAACAGAAGTTCATTCTTTTGTTTTTTTTTGGCCGCCATTGCAAATATGTCTGTACACACACACACACACCACTTTTCTTTATGCATTCATCAGTTGATAGACACTTAATGTTGCCATTTAAATTTTTATTTACTTATCTATTTGTATTTTATGTGTATGAGTGTTGTGCTTGCACATATGTAAGTATATCTGTGTCATGCAGTGCCCATAGAGGATAGAAGAGGACATTGGATCCCCCTGGAACTGGAGTTATGGATGGTTGTTAGCTGCCATGTGGGTGCTGGGATTCGAACCCAGGTCCTCTACAACAGCAACCAGTGCTCTTAACCACTGAGCCATCTCTCCAGCTCCAGCTGTTTACACTCTTGACTGGTGAGAATAGTGTTGCTGTGAACGTGAGAGTGTATGGAGCCACTTGGGTATGCCAAGTTCATTTTCCTTGGAGATGTATCTAAGAGTGGGTATATGGGGTAATTTTACTTTTTACTTTTTGTTGAGAATCCTTCATAATGGTTATACTGATTTATATTCTCACCAAAACTGTCCAAAGTGTGAGTATACACTTTCTCTTTTTTTCTTTTTTTCTTTTTTTTTTTTTTTTTTTTTGTCTTTTTGAGACAGGGTCTCCCATAGACCCCAAGCTGGCCTGAACTCACTCTGTGACCAGGCTGCCTTGACTCACAGAAATCCACCTACCTCTGCCTCCCGAGTGCTAGGATTAAAGGCGTGCACCACCATACCTGGCAAGTATACACTTTCATCCCATGCAGGTAATTATTTAGAACTGGGATTGCTGAGTCATATGGCAAGTACATATCTAACTCAGTGTTCCAGATTGTTTTCCTAAGTGGCTGCAGCATTTTGAATTGCCACCAGTAGTGGCTGAGAATTCCAGTTCTGACACATCTTTGTTAGCTCTTGATTTATCAGGTTTTTTTTCCTGTCTTTAATTGTTCTTATAGATGAATAGTTCTAATAGATACATCATTGTGGTTTTAATTTGTATTACTTAGCGACTAATGATTGATTTTTCAAATATATGTATATATCAGATACATATGAATGCATTTCATATGCTCATCTTCTTTGGTGATACATTTATTCAAATCTTTTGCCCATTTGAAAACACAGATGTTTTCTTATTGAATTATAAGAGTCCTTTATTTTGCATACCAATATTTTATCAAATATGCACTGTGTGATTTTTTTCATCCATCTATGGCTTGTCTTTTCAGCCTCTTTCTTGACAGTTTTTAGACAATAAAAGTTTTACATTTTGGTGTAGTCTTCCCTGTCACTGCTTTCCTTTTGTAGATCAGTCTTTTGATGTGCTAAGAAGTCTTTGCCTAGTCCAAGAGAACAAACATTTTGTCCTATGTTTTTCTAATTGAAATTTTATAGTTTGAGGTTTTATACTAAAATCGTTTGTTGTTACTGTTGTTGTTGTTGTTGTTGTTGTTGTTGTTGTTCTTTTTGAGACAGGGTCTCACTATAACCCCATCTGGCCTGGAACTTACTATGTAGACCAGGTTGGCCTTGAACTCACACAGATCCACCTGCCTCTACCTCCCAAGTGCTGGGGTTAAAGGTGTGCCCCACCCCACCCAGCTTCTATACCCAAGTCTTAGATCCACTTTAAATTCATTCACTTATATTGTACAAAGTTCCAGTTTTGCATATGAACATTCTATTTTTCCAGTAGTACTTATTGAATCAATATTTTTTATTTTTTCCTGTTTATGTTAGCATTTTATTTCTCGGATGTATATGATACGGGCATGTGCATATGCCACACTGTGTGTATAGAGGTCAGAGGACAATGTGGGGAGCAGAGTCTCTCTTTACGTGTTTACGTGGGTTCTGGAGAGCAAACCCAGGCCCTCAGGCTCATTTGGCAAGCACTTTTATCCAATGAACCATCTCGCCAGTCACTCGGTATCTTTGTTTGAAGTCCTAGGATGACACAGAAGAGAATGCAGAGTTAGATGTGGAAGTTTGGGGGACAGGGAACTTGGGCAGTGGGCTGTGAGATAACAGTACCAATGCCACGCTGCGGGGCTGAGGGCTGCTTGTGTAGCATTGCCAAGTTATCCTTTCGCACTCTGAGTTTTCTCTTTTGTAAGATGAAACTAATCCATACTTGGCAAAGCTGTTTTGCTTTCAATTAAATAATCTGTGTGCAGCTTGAGAGATAGGAGATGCTCAGTAGTGGTACCCATTATTGTTCTCAAATGATCTGGGGAAATGGTCCATTTTGAAAGTTCTAAGAATTGACGCACCTTCAGTTCCCATCATTGGCTAATTGGAGTCTGAATTGCTCACATAGTCTTCTTGGTAGCTTTTAAAGTCTTCCTGCTTCAATCACTAGCGATCCCTGCTTCCTTTCCATTTTGCCATCTGTGTGATTCCAATGGTTCCTGTGTTGGAGTTCTTGGGGTTCACTGTTTACCTAGCCAGCTCCTGTGGAGGTCTTGCCTCTTTGGGAAGGTGGATCTGGGGAAGATGGAATCAGGAAGATACATGGTACCATTGTATGCATCAGGGATATAGGGTTACCAGGTGTCCTTCATCCTCTGCCTGAATAGTAGCTACGGGGCTATGTTTCTATAACAAATACAACATCTGCAGTCATTCCTCTGCTTTCTCCACAAGCCTGCTAAACTGAAGAGTCAAGTGGGGTTTTTGCTACATGCTATAGATCCCAGACCTAGAGCACAGTTTGTTTTATTTTGTTTGGGTTTTTTTTTTGTCTTTGTTTTTGAGACAGGGTCTCCCTGTAGCCCCAGCTGGCCTGGAACTCACTCTAGACCAGGCTAGCCTTGAACTCAGAGATCCACCTGCCTCTGCCTCCCAAGGGCTAGGATTAAAGGCGTGTGCCACCAGACCCTGTTTAAAGACGGTTCTTAGCCACCATGTGGGTGCTGGGAATCTAACCCGGGTCCTCTGCAAGAGAAGTCAGCACTCTTAACTGCTGAGTCATCTCTCCAGCCCTAGAGCACAGTTTTTATATAGATTGATGAACAGGTGTGATACAAGTGGTGTCAGAGTCAGTTAGACAGGAAGACCTGCAAGAGACAAGAGGCCTCTAGTCCAGAACTAAAAGAACTGAAGAAAACAAAACCAAAACCACAAAAAGAACTCTGGAAAGACTCAGAAAATGATGAAGGACATGTATGGCAGAGTGCAGGGACTCAGGTCAGGTGGGGGGCATGGAAAGGGAAGCGACTCTAGATTCGATTGAGAAATGGTGTATGACTTATGGAAAAAGTTTATAACAATAAAACAAAAGAAATGATGGGTGCCGTGCTTTGACTGGGCGGCTCTACACAGTCAGGCCCAGAAGTGTGGGCTGACTACGCAGCAGTACTCCTGTCAAAACAAGATAAACAGGGTACTGCACCTGTGCTTGGAGACAAAGATGAGCTGTGAAAGAAGACATTGATCTACAAGTCCCCTATTGCCTATTTTCTTTAAAGATCACTTCCATTTGTTTAGTCCACATTTTAAAGTGCTTAATTAAAATGTTGATTTTGCTCATGTTTTTTCTTATCTCCTTTGGATAATGGGACCCTAGACATAAAGGAGACCTAGATTTCTCTTAGGCTAATTTTACCACTGAATAATGTCTTAATTATGTTTGTCGAAGACCCTAGGCTAACATTGTCTATTGCTTCTACTACCCACAGGGAAGGGTGAGACTAGAGCCACGGTGTAAGAAAGGCCCCTGTTAGGACCCCTTTAGCTACTATGGAGCATCCAGGGAACACTGATTCACAAGTGTCATCCTGGTCCAGGTAGTTCTGACCATAGCCTGAGCATTTCCCTTCTGCAAATAAAGCTACCTGTCACTTGGAACTTAAGCAGACTTCCATTACTTACTTATTTTGCTAATTATTAATTGTTCATTCATAGCAATGGTGTCTTTTACACCCAGTCTTTTAGCAAACCTGCTTGAATCTTTCTCTCCTTTCCCTCCATTTTCTTTCTTTCTTTGTTCTGTTCTGGAGGAACAGTGCTGAAAATGCTTAGATGAGAAGATCTTCCTGCAAGAAGCTTACTTTGTAGTGTGGAGACAGTGGCAGCCAGTTTCATGCAGTGTGGCAGCTACCTCAAGTACGTCTTTGAGCTGCAACAGGAATAGAGAGGAAACAGTTCCCTTGGTCAGCCAGGAGAGACTGAGGAGGAGGCAGTTGACCTGAGTTATATCTGATTTTTTAGCAAGAACTGTTCAAAGGGAGCTTTGAATGCTGGGGTGTGTCACTTTGGTCTCAGAGTATCATGACTGGGAAGTGGACATGGTTTGGTAATACTGGGGGATGAAGGCTGGTGTGGCTGGGGACAGGGCCTGAGGCCTGAGCTCTACCAGGCAGAGAGTTTAGATTTTCATCATGCATAATGGAAAGCCACTGAAGACTGGGTCCTGGGGTGGTGGTTCTTGATAGCCATAGCCAGAAAAATATGACAGTGGTTAGAACCAAGAAGGCCAAAATCAGAGTACAAAGAATCAAAAAAGTCAGGCAAGGAATCCAAATGATTCTCCTAGCATCCCTTCCAGAACAGCTTTAGAGAGCTATTTTTGCACGTGCGCATGCATACCACTACATACACACACATACACATACACATACACATATACATATACATATACATATACATATATGCATATGTGTGTGTGTGTGTATCCATGTGTATCCATGATGGCTGCTGCCCTTAAACACAGAACTGAATACCATGTGGCTGGGCCTGTTTACCACCCAGGCATGCGGCAGTTTGAAGTGATTACCAGCTTCCAGCGCACCTCTGGTGGCTTCTCTGCAGGTTAGAGAACACTTACCCATCATCAGGGCTAGCTGATTGGATGGATGTCCATGCAGGCACATTTCCCTTTAGGAGGCTATGTGACCTCCTGGCCAATGCCAGCCTGTCTTCTGTTTCCTTTCCAACTTCATTGCCAGGTCATGTTCCGGCCCTGAGAACTCTAATAAGGAATGAAAAGGAGGCTTTCTGTGTCTGTTTAGAATCTCAATCAGGAGCCTGGAATTGCTTAAGCCTGTGGACATATTTTCCCATATATAATGTTAGTATTTGAAAGCCACAGCTAAAGGCCCACAAGCAGTCATCCCCACATTGTCGTTAAACTCCTCCAGGTGATACATGCCCTCATCCTTAGCTTGGTGTCATCTTCCTTGCCTCAGAATTCAGTTAAACTAGGCATTTTCTCAATACCTTCAAAATGCTAATTTCTTAATTTACTGTGCCTTTTAAGCCAGAACACATAAAATAGCAGCCAATTAATAAGTTATGCTTCCTACAATTAAAATACAAACTCATTAATTATGTCTAAACAATTAGGCTGCATTTGACACAGGAGAGGGCTACAGTGGTTAACTGCTTCAGAAGATGAGGAGCTTTGACCAAATCTGGCATCATATAACCGAACATCTTTTCACAGCCACTTCTTTTATGAAGGACAATTAAAATCAGCATACAAATTGCCAATACCAACTTCCTGAATTTGATGTCTTTATCTTTGAGCTCAAGAAAAGATCCAGCATAGTGTCCTTCACAAACATTTTTCTGTAGATGTGAACAGCGACTCACAGAGGGTCAAAGCAGACTGTCATGGTCAGAGAAGCATTGTTCTGGTTTTGTTGCGGTGACAAATACCATGATGAAAAGCAACTTAAGAAAGAAAGTGTTTGGTTTGGCTTGTAGTTCCAGACCACTTTGGCAGGGAGGAGTAGCAGTCAGGAAGCAGAGTGATCGGATTGCTCACACAGGAAGCAGAGACAGTGAATAGGAAGTGGGGCCAGGGTATAAAACCAGTCAGTGATTGTACTTCCTCCTGCCAGGCTCTACCTTCTAAGGTTGCCTAGCCTTCCAGAAGAGCACCATCAACTGGAGACCAAGTATTCAAGTATATGCACCACAAGCATTCCTGGAAAGTAACCCTGAAGAAAAATTAGGAAATGGGGCCTCTCCAGCCAGGAATAGAGGTCTCAGCCGGGGAGACTACCCAAGCTTTGTATCTCTCTGAGCCTGGCAAATAGACTTAAACCACTGGCATTTGGATCACCTGTGCTGGCCCGAACTTTGTTTTTAAGATAGGATGGCACTTCTTCTGTGCAGGTCTTTTAAGAAAAGCCTTTGCTATCTGTTTGGTGTCTGAATTCCCAAGAAGTTCATCTCTGTCCTCAGGTTCTATAATCCTTTGATCTGGCTGGCTAAGTCCTTGGGAAAATGAGATGGTTTGAATATTTCGCCTTTATCTGTCACTCTTTATGGCAGCCAGTCTTTCGCCTTTATCTGTCACTCTTTATGGCAGCCAGTCAACAAGAATTTACTGAACATCCTACTATGCTCTTTAAGGCCTAAAAGCAGACCCATTTATCTAAAGCCCTCTTAAATGCAAGTCACAAATAAGAGTGAGAATTAACTCAAGCCCACATTCTTTCAGAGTCAGGCCTACGGCCCCTCCTGTGGTAGTCTGTGAGCCAGCATGGATATACTGTGTGTTGTAGCCAGTGGAAAACAAGCGGCGTTGAATAGACATAAAGAAGTAATGCTGCCCCCCAAAAGAAACAGATTCTTACGTGGAAAGTAAAGCTCTTGACTTCAGTCCTTTGTTAGCTTTCCAGGGCAGGAGAATAAATGCCTGAAACAACCAGCTTGTGATGAGGAAAGGTTTATTCTGGCTCACAGCCTCAGTGAATTCAATGCATGATGAGTTGACCCTTTACTCTGGGCCTGTGTCGTCAGCACGAGGCATCTGGGCAGGAGTGCTTGGTGGAACAAGCTCTTAACCCCACAGAAATCCACAAGTGAAAGAGAAAGGAAAGGAAGAATGAAGTCTGTGGCCCTAGTATCTCATTCAGAGGCCCTCATCCCCCATGACCTGACTCCCTCCCACTAAGCCTCACCTCCAAAGGACCCATCAGCTCTCAGCACCACAGGGTCAGGCTTAGCATTCAGTACATGGACCTTTGGGGAGCATTCCAGACCCAAACCATAGGCAGTCCCAGAGCCTTGTTTACTTGGTTTTGGTTTAATCTCTTATGTTTTTTTTCAAGAAAGAAAGAGAAATGAGAGAGTTTGAAAACGCAAGAAGGGTAGGAGAATGCTTTTAGTTTCATTCTTGCTAAATAGAAAGTGACACAAACAGGACAGGCAGAACACCTGGGATTTTAGACTTTGCTTTGATGGCTTCAGGCCTTGGGGCAGGAAAGGTGGCTCAGCAAGTAAGAACACTGGCTGTTCTTGCAAAGGTGCTGGGTCCAGTTCCCAGCACGCACAGGGAAGCTAACAACTTCCGTAACTCCTGCTCCAGGGGATCCAATTCCCTTCTTACCTCCATGAGCATGCAGGCAGAACACTCGTACACATAAAACAAAAATCTATTTAAAAATCGGGCCTTTAATCCTAGCACTTGAGAGGCAGAGGTAGGTGGATCTCTGTGAGTTCAAGGCCAGCCTGGTCTACGTAGCGAGTTCCAGGCCAGCTGAGACTAAAGGGAGACCCTGTCTCAAAAAGACCAAAAAAAAAAAAAGAAAAATCAGGCCTTCAGCAAGACATTCTGTCAAGTTTATTGGAATGCCCTCCGTCTTAGAGCTGACTTACTTTAGGTGTTATCTTGGTTGTTTTCAGGGAAATCCAAAACCATGTTGTAGCTTGGAAAAAGTACACTGTCCCCATCATGCCATTGGTTTATTGTCAATTACCAAGACTGTGCTCACCCAATGGCAGAAGGCTTTTAATAAGAATAGCAAAGCTTAAAGGCTTATTGATGCCTTTCCTATATTTCTTTATAGGCCTTAAAGATTGAGCAGATGGGTTTAAGTGAGAAAAATTACTAATACTGCCAATCTAGGGCTATTACTGGTTATTAGTCTCGGTTTCTGTAAAATTTCGACCCTCTCGTATTAAGGAGTGAATGAGTACTGCCCACACTGGAGAGCGCGGTGGACTCTGTGGCAGGCTGCCCATGCAGCCCCTTTATTGACTGAGATTTTCATGCTGCCATAAGCTCATCCCAATAATTTTTACCCAGGAAAATTACTACTGCTGCCATCCAGCCTTTCAATTAAGTATTCCGTGCTATGAGATGTATCATTTAGATTTTTATTAATTTAAGCATTTTATGTCAACAGAAGGTAGATCATTATTAACTGGTGCAATGCGGTGTCTCACAAAATACATACATGTCATAGAAAAGTAATTAACTCCCTCATCCTATTGCAGAACAGATGCATAACTGAATAAGAACTGGGACCCAGGGGTGCTTTCATGCACTTATTTATTTATTTTTTCAGTCATTAGATTGTTGACTCAGAGACCTCATTCAAAGTTTCTTAAACTTTGTTCTCTCTTCTCATCACAGCATTCTTCCCACCCCATCACCACCTATGATTAAAAATGGTTTGGGTGGGGCTGGAGAGATGGCTTAGCGGTTAAGAGCACTGACCGCTCTTACAGAGGACCCGGGTTCAATCCTCAGCACCCACATGGCGGCCGAGAACCGTCTGAAACTCCAATTCCGGGAGAACTCCAGTTCCAGGGGAATCCGACACCCTCTTCTGACCTCCGCGGCATTGCATGACACGGGTGCACAGACCTGCATGCAGACAGTACATTCATACACATACAGAAATAAATAAAATTTTAAAAAAATTAAAAAAAATGGTTTGGGTGCTGGGTGTGGTGCTATGTAGACCAGGCTGGCCTTGAACTCACAGAGATCCGCCTGCCTCTGCCTCCGAGTGCTAGGATTAAAGGTGTGCACCAGCACACCTGGCTAGATTATGTGAGTTTTATAATCTTATGAAGAACATAAGTATTGCCTGCAGTATCCAGGTGGAAAATAAATTTGCTTATTTGTTTTATTTTGCTTTTGAGACAGGGAATCATTAGCTCAGGTTGGCCTCAGACTTACTATAGCCAAGACTGGCCTTGAAATCGTGATCTCTGCCTCTACCTCACAAGTGCTGAGATCACGAGCATGAGCCACGATGCCTGAGTGAAATCTTCAGTGTCATATTTAACGAAGTAGAAGAGGGACATTTCAGAGACCCCCCTAAACCCAGAATCAGGGAGGGACTGTGGAGGCCCACAGGGCTCTTCCTCTCCAGTGTCTACTTCGGAGAGTACCAGACTTCTCAAGAATGACACTCAGTGGAGACCTTAGCACACGGTCTTTGAGCAGATTATTCTACTGTTAGATGTCTGTGACTCTCATGGCTGCCTCATCTGACTAATGTCAGGTGCTGTCCCATGGGCTGTAAAGGAGTAGTAAGTAGCTTCCTTATTCCTTATACCAGCCCTGGAGTTGGCGACTTCTTGAAGCATGCAGGCTTTTGAATTCTGTATCTGGAGCTCAAATCCATCCATTGATGCCATTTTTTAGTTACTTGAGTTCATTCCTATCCCAACTGCAGGCTTGTCATCTATAGTTTAGAGAGTGAACTGGTTTTTAACTTTACTGAGATGATTAAATGAGATTAAAGCATTTCTAAGAAGTACCACAATAAATCTCAATGAATGTTTTTGTCAAGTTATTATGATCATTTGATCTGCAGCTAACCAGCTCTCTGAAATTTAGCCTTTTTTGTAGAATGTAGAAAGTGATTCTTACTAAGTGACTGATCAGAGGTTGACATCAGTCAGTCCCAAGATATGATTGATTGTTCAGCCAAGCAGAAATGTATATGTGCATTTTCATTGTCTTACAGCCTAGCGTGAAAGACTGTCAAATCCTTATTGAAACCAAAGAGGGTCTTGGTAATATTTATCCAAGATATTTATGGTCTCTGTGATACTGGGTCCAGACTGGCAGGCCTGTTGGTGCACCATGCTCTGTAGGAAACAGTACTTTATTTCTTTAAGCCCCAGTCAAAGGCAGACAATAAGGAATATGCTGGGAGGTGTCCATCAGGCAAACTTCTATTTCTGTGTATGTTTTCTTGGGATTGTAGAAATGACTTTTCTGGAAATGCCTCCCATGTTACCTATTGTGTATATTTTGAGATTATTTAATAGTATCTATTCAGTCTGCCTTCCTGCTACATAATCAGAGTGTTTGTCTTTTGCTGTCACTTCCCTCACTTCTTTGAGAGGACTACAATACCTTCATGACATGGATATATTCACAACATTCTTTCAGTACCTTGGACTATACTTCATTTAGAACTATCGATGTGAACTTTTTAACAAATAAAGCATTCTGTTCTCTTCTATTTAACAATAGTGTCTCTTGGGAGAAAGGAGGGAAGGGAGGAAGGAAGAGAGACTGGAGAGGAGGAAAACAAAGAAAACAAAAGCACAGCAGCTCAGAGCCAAGTAGCTCTCTGTGGTGTTGGTGTCCCCCGTCCTCCAGGCTGTAAGTCTTCTGGGAATTCTTCTGTTCTATTAATGTTTATTTTGTATTTATGGACAATTCCATACACGTCTGTCTATCTATCTATCTATCTCTCTCTCTCTCTGTCATCTATCTATCTATCTCCATCTATCTACCATCTATCTATCTATATCTATCTATCTATCTATCTACCTATCTCTACCTATCCTCTATCTATCTCATGTATTTTATCATATTCACCTGCAACTCCCCTTGCCCCACTCCCCTTTCCCCCAACATAGTCCTCTCTCACCTCCATGTTCTCTTCTTCACCAGTGCTGCCTGTCTGCACATGGGTTGGGCCCATCCAGACTATGGGCAACCTCCCATATAGATAGAGGCCACAGTCCTGAGGAACTGGGGCTCTGTGTTCCCGGGCAGTCATCAGTTGCCAGTAGTCCTTTAGCTGGGGATGGAACTCATGAGCCCCTCCCCATCCATGCTGGAATGTTGACGGGCTTGAGCTTGTACAATTAACCACAGCTGCTGTGAGTTGCTGAGTCCCACAGGCATGCTAGGTGCGAGGACGGCATGTCACAGTACTCCTCACTGTCCTCTGGCTCTTTCATCTTTCCACCCTCCCATCCCACAGATGGGTTGATACAGATGTCCCATTTAGGGCTAAGCACTCAATAGTCATTTCTCCTCATCACTTTGACCAGTAAGTCTCTGCACTGCTGCCCACTGCAAGAAGAAGCTTTTCTGACCGAGGTTGAGAGCAGCACTGATCTATGGATATAGACATAAGTATTTAGAAGGCAGTTTAGCACAGTATCCACTTAACAAAATAACAGTAGTAGGTTCCTCTCTAGGGCTTGTGACCTCATGAGCCGTGAGTATGGACTTCCTCCCAGGTTTATAGTACTAGGCATGAATTCCCTCCTATAGAGCAGCCCCCAGATCCATTTAGAAGCAGTTGGTTACCCTGTAAGTCGTGCTATTACGGGACCAGTAGACACATCTTGCAGGCATTGTAGCCTATAGGACCCCCCTTTGGGTAAGTCTGCTGAGAGCTTTTCTCCCCCAATTGCCTTCATAGCACCAAGCCTTGGGGAGGAAGTTTCCAGGTCACCTCCAGACTGGTTTCTCTAGGCCCTTCAACCAAAGTTCATCTTTAGCAATAGTTTCTTACTAAGTAGTTATGGTGGGCAGCCAAGAGCAATGGCGACAGCCTGTGTTGTCTGGGAGCCTCTTGAGCCTCCCAGACAGAAACTCATTGAGAAGTAAGAACCCATGTCATCTGGGGAAAGCGCTGTCTGTCTGTCCAGGGCACCTGTGCTCAGACTCCTTTAAAAAAAAAAAACACATATTTAAATGAGCTTACAGAGTAATGGATTTCCATAGGTGTTTTCATACATTTTTAATTTTGGTTAAACCACCCCTTACTCCCTTCCTTTTCCCCATCTCTTGCCCCTCCACGTACCTAAACCTTTAACTCCTAGGACTTCTTCCTTATTTTAAAGGGACAGCAGGCAGTGTTTCTCGAGAGCCTCAGTTGGTGTTGTCTTATGCATGTCCTGCTTACTCATGTGTGCTCAACACATCCTACGAGCCGGTGGCTGTACAAAGCACTTTGAACACAGGCTCTGCCTTGGTCCTTACGGGAGCCCTGTGAACTCCCATCCTCTAGTTCTGTTCCTACTGGGAAGTTCTTGGGGGCTGGTTTTCCATTAGCAATCTCAGGTATTGTTGTAGATAGTAAACCAGTGTATTTGTACAGGCTACAGTTGAGAAAAGCCAGCATGCACTAAAGCAACTTTCAAGCATTTTTTTGTTATTTTATTTTATGTGTATGAGTATATTGCCTGCATATGCATAAGTGTACTCATGTGGTACAATGCCCGTGGAGATCAGAAGAAAGCATTGGATCCCCCTGGATCTGGAGTTACGGATAGCTGTTAGCCACCATGTACATGCTGGGAATCGAATCAAACCCAGGCCCTCTGCAGGAGTTCTGTGCCCTTAACTGCTGAGCCATCTCTCCAGTCCCTCGTCATCAAGTTTTCATCTTCTTTGTTACAAAATAAACAAAATCAGAGTGTACTGGAAATGGAAGTAGAGTACTGGAAAGGCAAGTAGTTCTGACATGTGCTGCCATTCTTCCTGGAGGCTCAGTGGTCAGCAAGCAGTTGCACACGTGGTTTCATAAGCTAATTCTAGCCAGCAAAAAGGAAGGTTGTTTGCTTTTGTGAAAAATCTCATCTCTCCATGTCTGGCTTCCTCTCTTCTGTCCAACCTCATGTTTGTTTCCACAAACACCTTCAGCCTCTTTTCTGCCATTCTACCTTCCCCTTCCCAGCCATGGATGACAATCAGCAGTATGTGCCTGTGCCTGTGCCTGCTGCTCTGTCATCTGGAATGCAGGGTGCCACTGATGAAAATCTCGGGTTCCTGCCGTCTCACACCATGGCTGCTCCAGCCCTTCCTTCTGCTGGGTTCTTGCTTTGCCAATATGCTGCTGCTGCTGCTCCTCCTCCTCCTTCCCCTCTTCTTCCTCCTCCTCTTCCTCCTCCTCTTCCTCCTCTTCCTCTTCCTCCTTCCCCCCCTTATCATCCTCCTCCTCCTCCTCCTCCCCCTCCTCCTCCTCCCCCTCCTCGTCCTCCCAGACCTCTCTGCGTCTCCACCTCCTAAGCCCCTACTGTCCTGATGTCAGTAGACTGATAATTACATCTCTCAAGCATGACAGCTCTAATCTTCCCACCTCAGCCACTTGCAGGTGCAGCTCCATCTGCTCCCATCTTCTTATTCTTCCTCTTGTCCTAGGAAACAGGGCTACCTTGTCAAAACCAATTCTTGTGGCCCCTTTCCTCTCCATCTCTTCCTCCTTGGCCTGGCTCCTCTAGCCTCTCCCTCTGCATGGTCTTCCTGTCAAAGTCCTCCTCCCTGCTCTTGGCATGGACATACTCATCACAGTCCCACAGTAAAGCAAACTTCTCTCCCCAGCTCAGTCTTTGCCTATAGCCTTGACTTCGTCTTCAGTCTGTGAAACCCCTGATAGACTCATTGGCACAGAATGAGCCTGGTCTTCCGGGCTTTTCCACCATCACCTCTGAAACTGCTGCCTGCTGGAGCATCACTGAGCCTCTGATTCCGAGTTGATGGCCTCCCCGAGGTTCCCTACTGAGTATCTGTGGTACACCACCCCTCACCCTTCTTCAAGTTGTGCACCCCTGTGTGGTCTACAGCTGGTTTTCCTTCTCCCCTTTACCCTGTGAACATAGGGATTCTCTTCAACTGAGTGGTCTCTGCTCCCCTCTCAAGATTCCGAACATGTGACCTGTGCTTGCCTTTTGGGCCTGCTTTCACATTGCTGGCTCCCTGGAGACAGTTCTTCCTCAGCTCTACAGACCTGTGCTCAACAAGTCCAACAGTGAAATCTCCTTTCCTAAGCACCTTTCTTATCCCTGATCATGCAAAAGTCATGGAGGCTGGGTACTTGGCAGCTGGCCTCGAGCCTTCCTTTTTGACCCTTCATAGATAATGCCCCCTCACCCCCAGGCTCTCAAAGGTTGGTCTCTTTGCCTTATTCCATTTCTGGGTTGTCACACCCTTGACCTCACTGGTGCCCATGCCTTCAGTGCCTCCACCTATCAGTGTATTTCATATAGACGTGAAAACACAGTGTTTACATTTAAAAATCTTGCCATGTTGCTGACACGAGATCCAATTCACCCTTCCACCTTCTCTCGGGCACCTCTTCAGTCCTGTCTCTAAGCTTTTGCTTTCCTCCTTCCTCCCCCCATAAGCTGCTCGCCCAACCCAGTGCCTCCAGGCCTGTGGACTTATTCTGAAGATGGTCTCCAGGTTAGGAGGGAAAAGCTTCCAACTGTGAAGAAGGAATATCTCAGCAGCAAATAAATACAACCCTGGTGGAGAGCGGAGACAGGGATGCCACCCTTCCCTGGCACTGTGCAAGGTGCAAGTGGGCAGGGTTAGCAAATGGCTATCCCCCCCACCCCATACCCTTTACTGCCTTCTGTTGTTACCTGTGGTCTGGCCACCACTTCTGCTTCTCTGCCGTAGGCTGCTGACTCCATAAGCTTCACCACTAAGCCTTCAGTCCAAGTCCTGGTGACAAAGGCCCTGTCCCTGTGCTCCCACTGTCCCAGGCTTGTCTCCTGGTTACCATGTTCAGAAATGAGACATTTATGTGGATTATGGCCACTCAATTTTGAGGCCACTTCTCATCTAAATCTTTGTGTTTCAATGCTTGGCCTTCATGCACACTGGGTTGAACTAAAGACCATTTAGAGGGCACAGTATTAGTCATGGTGCTATGTATTGATCACTTTTTATGTCTGTTATAAATAAACTAATTTGTAAATAAACAGAGAACATGAGAGAGCAATTATAAATTGAGCAGACAAGAAATAAGAAGCCCAAACCATAAGAATTTGCAGCAAATCTTAATGATCTTGCCACAAATGTGGCAGCTTGTTTATAGAGATTAAAATAAAAGGTGGGGGGGGGGCTCAAGAGATGGACCATGGATTAAGAGCACTTGCTGTACTTCTAGAAGAACTGAGTTTAGTTCCCAGCATCCACATTGCAAATTATGACTGCCTGTAACTCTGATTCCAGGGGATCTAATTCCTTTGTCTGGTGGCACATTCTCTCTCTCTCTCTCTCTCTCTCTCTCTCTCTCTCTCTCTCTCAAAATCTTATTTTTTTGCTATTTTTTCTTTACTTTTTTCTTTTCACTGGAAAACAGAAACAATACAAAATGGCAATAAAACAACAAAGCAATAAGAACAACAAAAAGGGGGGATTTCCATATCTTATTCTGGTGAAATAAAGAATCAATCTGTGGGGCTTGGTATGTACTTCTCTTTTTTCCTTCTCTCTTTTCTTTTCTCTTTTCCTGCTCTTTCAGGGCTACCAGAAGAATATGTGTTTACTGGCTAGTCCAGGAAGTTTTGAGTTCTCAGCTGAGAAAGAGTCTGGTTAATTTGGGTGGGGGAGGTCTCATCCCTAAACTGCCTAATCAATTTCTAGCTCCTATTTAGTTATGTTACCGCCTGAAAAGGGTCACCCCAATCACCAGAAGGGAATCGGGACACTGACCGACCGCTCTGACTGCTTCCATGCCGAAAGGGACATTGGGTGTTGCAACTGGGATATCCCCCATTCAGAGGGTCAATCTAAAAGACCCCAAACATAACTATAGAGGGGAAAAAAATCCTTGACTGGTGCCCATGAAAGTGAAGTGAAGGCAGGAGTACTTTGGTACATGATCTAGGCAGGGGACAGGAGAAGTAAGAACAGTGAATTCCAATGTCCAACTTAAAAGTCCAGCCGGGCGTGGTGGCGCACGCCTTTAATCCTAGCACTCGGGAGGCAGAGGCAGGCAGATCTATGTGAGTTCAAGGCCAGCCTGGTCTACATAGAGAGTTCAGGACAGCTGGGGCTACAGGAGACCCTGTCTTGAAAAGACAAAAAAAAAAAAAAATACCAAAGTCCATTAGAATTTCTTGATCAGGGGTTTCAAGGCATCCATTTATTAGGTTTCTCCTTCTGTTCATTTGGCTATGATGTCTGGACTCAGGATCTGCTTTTGAGGCTTTTTACTAGTCAGGATATGAGTTTCCACTTAACTGCTAGAAAGAGAAAATTTTATTATTGACCATTAATTAATGACATTAGTAGACTTGTCCTTTGGCTGTAGTTGACCTTACTCTGTTAATCAAGGCCAAGATCCTAGGTTTTCATGCCTATTTAACATTATTTCATCTAACTTTATACCCAATATGTGGAGGCACAATTTTTCAGGCTTTGAAATAAATGTATTGAGTATTTATCTTTTGGTTATACTTTCTTTTTGGGTGCTTTAGTCCACACAATTAGCCAAGATTAGCTAAACTTTGTTTTCTCAAGGTCATTTGAGGTTCTGGTCTTCATGGGGCACTCGGGTTTCCGGAGGGGTTGGAGGGGAGTGCCTGGCTCCTTCTGGCCCTTCTTAACCAGTTCCATCTACCGAAGACAAGGTCAGGTCTTGCTAGACTGGGCTTCCCTTTGGAACACAAGGTGATTTTCCTCTATATTGAGCTTCCTCTTTATAGCCTAGACACTGGCTAGTGTTCTCCAAGACCTCCCTGCACAGGAAGCCTGGTGACTCACAATTGCAGAACATTTTAAGAGATGCCCCTGTACAAAATCCCCTGAGACCAATTGACCTCAGAGGGCAAGGAACAAAATTGTTCCTTAAATCTCTTGGCTGAATTGGTATGGGCCTTAGGTATGGGCATTAAGCATCCAAAAAAGTTAATCCAATCTGGTACTTTTAATTACTGTATCATATTTAGATAAAGCCTGAAGAAAAGCCTAAGAAGCCTTGCATAAACATTGATGGGAAGAAATTTAACACCATAGGGTAAGCAGGCAAAGTTAATAAGAGAAATTTAAACAATTTTAGGCATATCTTAAATATAAACAATTTAGTACAAGCATAAGTAGTCTCTACTTTCCCAAACCCCATATCCTGGTTTGTAGTTTTTCAATAACAGGGAACATACCTATTGACCAGAATTGAGCTGAAAAAATTTACCAAGTCCTTCCAAACTGTCTTCTTCTGGGGTGCATGCCACTGGTTCAGGGAAGTAAACCTAGCTTTCCTTTAGTCAAGTTATTTTGAAGTGGGCAGAACAGATATCAAAAGTAACACTTGCATAATAGATAGAGACCAAAAAATATCTTTCAGTAGTCAAAGGTAATCCATTACTTGTCTATGCCCCTTTAATCCAAATCTACAATTGGAAATCCAGTGCAAGCCAGGAATGGACTGAAAATCAACCACAACCTGTGTGGTTATAATCCCATTTAGACCATTAGTAAACTGGCTTTAATGTTTATACCATTCCACTCTAGACACATTTAACCACTTCAATCCAGTACAAACATCTTATTTTCTACTAAACTTTGCAATATTTATGCCCATCCAGCTGAATGGGGCAGTTCCCCCATACACATCACCACAAAATAAAAACTTAAAGTGACCCTACAAGTCCCAGGGCTGGCTCTGGCCAACCAAATCTTTCCAGATATTCAGAAATGGACCACATAGGCCTGGCAAAAAGCCTGTCTATCCACCCCAAAGATGTTCCACCTAGTGATCAAATATCCCCCACACAGAACACAACCAAAGGCCTTGAATTCTATTTTATCTAGTATTAGCATAGCGGCTCTTCTTTCTTTCTTAGTGCCCTTTACTTGTATTATTTCTACCCTCCTTTCACCTTGGGATAATATCTATCCTTAAAGGTGAGGTAAGTTTCTTAGAGACAAGAAAAATAAAAAGATGGGTTTTATTTCTTTATTTTTTTATTTTATTTTTTTTTATTTATTTATTTATTTATTTATTTATTTATTTATTTATTTATTTATTTTGGCCTTTTCGAGACAGGGTCTTCCTGTAGCCCCAGCTGTCCTGGAACTCGCTCTGTAGACCAGGCTGGCCTTGAACTCACAAAGATCCGCCTGCCTCTGCCTCCCAAGTGCTAGGATTAAAGGTGATTACTCACAGAAAACAGTTGATCAGGAGCTCCATGGATAGAGAAGTAGAAGACATTATGGGATGGGATGGCAGGAAATGAAGATGCTAAGAAAGAGGCGCAGGAAGTAAATCTGGGCATACATAAATGGATGGGATTATCATGTGCTCCAACATTAGTTTACTCTGGTCTTAAACCCATAGGTCAGGAGCTAAAAGCTTAAATACTTTCAGGGTAGGAAAAAAGAAGGCCAGTAAATAAAACAGGGCTAAAATAAAACATATAGAAATAGTGTGAACCAAAGTAGGTTAGTATGTGCAGTATAAAAACACTCAGTTTGAAAATTAAATACGTAAAACAAGTTTTAAAACTAAATTTGGCTCAAGGGTAGCAGAGTGTGTTAAATAAGATACTTAGAATTATATCCTGAAATGAGGTTTATTTTCAAGCAGACTGAANCCTCTGCTCTTTGTATTGCTTGAAGTATTCTCTGCCGGCATGGCTTATTGGAGAGAATTCTTTTCAACTCTATTTATATCATGGAACATTTTCCTTTCTCCTTCCGCTGTAATAGAACATTTTTTGCTGGATAAAGTACTGTGATTTGGCATCTATAGTCTTTTAACCGGGAATATTTTTAGACCAGGCTCTTCAGGCTTTCACTCATTGCATTGAGAAATCAGCTGCAATTCTGATAAGTTTTCCTCTGTAGGTAACTTAACTGTTTTTCTTTTCTTTTGCAGCCCTCAATGTCCTTTCTTTGCTTTGAACATCTAGTGTTTTTACTATGATATAGCGTGGAGAATTTCTTTTCTGGTTCTGTCTGCTTGGAGTTCTATATGCTTCTAATACTTGTATAGGTATCTCTTGCTTTAATTTGGGAAATTTTTCCTCTTAAATTTTGTTGAAGACCTGGGCCATATCACCATCCTGTGAGTCTTCTTCCTTTTCTACCCCTATAATCATCCTTTCCAAGTTGTTTGTGGAATGTTGCATTTCTTTTTACATTTCAACTTGAATTTTCTTCAATGTTTCTATATCTTTTGTAATTTCATTCTACAGTTTATTGTTGTCCACTTTCAATTTATTCCTGTCTTCTTTTAGATCCCAGATTTCCTTGTTTATAAGCTCTGTAAATTCCCTCAACTCCTTAATTTCTCTAATCATATTCATAATTGTTCTTTTAAGATCTGTATCCTGTTATATCCAAGGGGTCTTGATTAGAGGGAACTTGAATAGAGGTGTTAGTGTTCGGTGGCTATCCACCTGAGTCTTTCTTTCATTGAGCTTTAGGCATTTGGGTAGCCTCTGTTGGGAGTGGCTCCAATGTGAAGCCTAGGTGCTCATTGAGCTGATCCTGATGTTGGTTAACCTCTACAGTGTTTGTTGACTTCCTAATTGATGCACAGGTATGGACACTCTAGGCTCCAAAATCTCAACTCTATCCTAACTTGTATAGACCAATACCCCTCACCCAGCCAGCAAACAGTTTGCCCAATGGACTAAGTCATGCAACACCCAAGCCAGCCTGAATCCCCTAGGCCTGCAAAACCCCTGGTCCTGTGGGCTGGAAGGTCACAAGGCTTCCGCTTCAATGCAGCTGGAGTCTTGCACATCCAGGTGGGGTGAACCCCAGTCACCCACCCAGTGAGATGTACTCAGGGAACTACCGTACCCTGCCCTTAATCTACCAGCAGATCCTCCAGGGCCAGGTGCCAAGGTCTGTACCTGGGTTCAGTAGGGGAAAGGCTCACCTGACACCAGGGCTTTCCCTGTGGTCTCCTGACACCCTCAGGTGATATTTATAGTGCCAAATTGTAGTCACTAAGGATCCAAGTGCCCTCAGGCCACCTCCGATGCTTCGCAACCCTCTTGGGGGCCCCTAAGTCCCCCTCCCTGACTTTGCCCTTAGCTGCTCAGAACGAATCCGCTACCTCGGGAGCTGCCATCTTGGAAAAGCCTATAAATCTTATTTTTGAAACAATCAAAGGCTGAGGCAGCAAGGACCTGCTGTTGGTCCTCAGCCTGACTGTACCTGAGCATCACCTAGGAACCTTGTAACACTAGCGCATCCACCTGTCCCTGGAGATTCTGATACTGTCTGTGGATGAGCAGAGCCCATGTTCTCAGAAGCTCCTCAGGAGAGCCTGCACATACACTCACTGCTTTAAGACCTTGAGGACAGAGAAGAGAGCCAGAGCTAGAGGAACAATATAGTCTTCAGGCTGAGGGGAATTGGGAACCACCCTCAGTAACCCTGAATCTCTTCCCTGGGGTGTGGGGGGAGTGTGTATGGGGGAGGGGGAGCGTGTGTACTGGTGTCTGTCTGCACAAGAATGGAGAGGAAATAACTGCTATAGCCTCCCAGGGTGAATTAAAGCCTCCAATGTATAAAAATAAGCAGACCCAGAACATTCCAGCTTCAGTCCACAATGAGTAACTGAGGCCTTCATGTAGAAAGATCTGCAAGTGTTCTTTCTACTCTGTGTTCTTGTACCAAGAAAGAGGAGTTTTTACATTTGCTTACTTCCAAAAGATAGATCCCTACACATTCCAGTTTATGAATTTACTAACATTAAAATTTTACCTTCAAAGGCATCTGGAATGTTAAAATGGATAATAAAGTGGTAATGACTATGACTAAATAATTTGAATCTTCAAAGAGTATGAGTCAAAAAGTGTCCCGCGCGCTGTAGTCTCGCCGGCAAGAACTTCACGCGGACAACAGGATTCTTTTGTGGTAATATTTATTGTGCACAGCTCTTTTGTGAGAAGGACCCCGAAATGGGGCAGAAGCACTGCTTAAATAGCAGTCTAGAGGGTTCGGGTATGCTCTGGATTGGTGCACCGTCCGATGCCTCATTAGCATGCCCAAGGCGCGGGCCCAGAGAGCTCGGGCCCGGGAGCGCAGTTTGCCCAATGCAAAGGCAACGGCGGGAAACGGCTTGTAGTTGTTCTAGCAACTCAGGAAGTCAGCGCCACCTTAGGGCGTGGTACAGCACACATTGTGTGGTAGGCTGCCAACAGTTCCCCCTTTCTGTTTTAATAGAGCAAGGTCTCTGGGCCGCAGCTGCGACATGACCTGTCAGAGACTCTATTAAAATTGGCTGGGAGAATGCCTGTCTTAGGTTGCCTCTGCAGAGGTATTCCTTACCCGTCATGGGGTGGACAGACAGCTTTTGGTCTGTTCCCTGTCTTAGGTTGGTAATACTTGCAGCAGGTCTTACCCGTCATTGACTACTTCTCCAGCATACTAAGCCAAATGTTTGGGGAGGAGCCTGCTTCCAAAGCCGCAAGGGCCTGTGCAATGACTACTTTATCGCGCTGATGCTGGGCACGGAGCCTACACATAATCCAGAGCATAATTATAATCCCTCCACATAGAAATAGGCCAAACCCTGCCACCCCTGCCCATTGTTTGAAGTGTGAGACGGCAGCAGTAATCCAGGAGGCCAGTCCTTCAGCAAGGGAGGCGTCCACTCTAGTCGAGTTCACGGTGACAATAGCCATACGAAGTTGGTTCATCAAGCTGTCAAATTCTCCAGTCCAATTACCTAAAAGATATCTAGACAATTGGTTAGACAAATTTGCTGCCCTTGTGAAGTTTTGATATTGGATGCTGGTCACACATAGGCCAGAATATTTCCACTCACAGCCAAGCTGGGCTAGCTGCCATAGTTCAAATGTAGTAGAAGTATTCCAAAAGGTAAAAGGCCGTTAATTGTCCAGCGTACTCCCCGTGACTGGCATCCTGTCCAAGGGGGCAAAGCTGTTTCCCTCCGGCCAGTACAGAAGGGTGACCAATTAGGTTGCAGCAACACTTTTTCCCTTCTCTATATAATACAGATTACATAAAGGCAGACAAATCCACATTTATGGAAAGCATTAAGCATTTGCTGCATGGAAGATTTTTTAGTTCTAATACTAGTAGTACAGAGTCACAGAGCATATTTTTAACACTTAACTTGTAGGTTCATTGAATATGGTTATGTTTTTAACTCCTGGAATAAATGGGTAGCTGTTTTTAAATCTCTACTGACAAATTAATTGAAATAGCTCTGGTTAAGCATTGATATTTAGAAAAAAAGTAAAAATCAAATGGTTTATTGTTGCTTTTTGCCATTTGGTAGCATTTACACACAGGCTTCGATCTTCAGAATACCCTGGATTCAGTAGAAAAACCTTTTAAATGAAGTTTTGTACAATAGAAACTTTTCAGCAGTCAAAATTTAAGACTGTAAAAAAATACATGCAAAACATACTTTTTTGAAAACACTTAACTTTGAACAAAGCACCAAACTACACAAACGATGATTGGGAACATTTGCCTCATGGCATGTCGCGCCTCCGGGGAACAAAAGGAGGTGGAGCATTTCCCAGATGCATAAGGCGGAGGAGCTGAAGGCAGGGGAGCGGGAAAGCTATGGGACCTGTTTACTTTCAGTTTTAACCTTTTCTTTCGCCGGGCGGGGCGAAAGTGTTCATTTTTGTACCGGGCTGCTTCCTCCTCTAATTCCTCCTCCTCAGATAGCGGTAATTTTTCATTAGAATCTGAATCATTTAATGTCAGGGCTTGTAGGTCTCTAAATGGGTATAAGGTACCTTTATTAATAATCTCGCTAGCATCCTCTTTTTTCTTTGAATGCGCATCTAACCTTTCACTCCGTTCTGTTTCTGACATGCTTTCCTGAAGGTCCGCAAGGGCTTGTTGTCCTTCCCTAATTTCTTTTTTACAGTTTTGATCAATTACAACAGCCAATAAAATAATTAGGCAAGCTTCCAATCCCTCTAGATCGTCAGAGAAAAGCATATCTCTCAGAACTTAACTTACCTGGCCACAGTTCTGAACCCTCTTCAACAAAGTGAAGGGTCCTCTCGGCGCCAGCAACAATGTCAGGTTCCCGGGTCTTCGGCACCACTTGTCCCGCGCTGTGTAGTCTCGCCGGCAAGAACTTCACGCGGACAACAGGATTCTTCTGTGGTAATATTTATTGTGCACAGCTCTTTTGTGAGAAGGACCCCGAAATGGGGCAGAAGCACTGCTTAAATAGCAGTCTAGAGGGTTCGGGTATGCTCTGGATTGGTGCACCGTCCGATGCCTCATTAGCATGCCCAAGGCGCGGGCCCAGAGAGCTCGGGCCCGGGAGCGCAGTTTGCCCAATGCAAAGGCAACTGTGGGAAACGGCTTGTAGTTGTTCTAGCAACTCAGAAAGTCAGCGCCACCTTAGGGCGTGGTACAGCACACATTGTGTGGTAGGCTGCCAACAAAAAAGAAAATAAAAACTGGGGCAGGAGAGGTGGCTCAGTGGTTAAGAGCACATATTGCTCTTGCAGAGGACCTGGGTTCAGTTCCTAGCACCCACATGGCAGTTCACAACCACCTGGAACTGGGCACACTGGGATAAGCAAAGACAGAAAGAATCATACCATTTTGTCCAGTCCAATGCCATTTTGGGATGTCTGCTATTTGGTAAGAGCTTACAGCACCATGCTAGTTTATATCTAGATCTATATTGTTTGGAGCTAAAATGAGATTTGGTGTTGCCAGCATGCCAGGTTCTAATGAAAATAACCAGGACTCGGTGCCTTGGTGAACAGGCCTTTAGGAATGGGGTATATTGAGGGTGCATTTCAGTCTCTACTTCCAGTTCTCCCCACAGTTCCCAGCAGGTCTTCTGTGAGACCACTTGGCCTCTCTAACTCTCTCTTCCAGGGTCATGGGGACACCCCTGCCCACCCTCTTTGCTGTTGGAGACACCCCCACCCACCCTGTACGCCATGGGGACACCCCCACTCACACATTTAGATGTTTATGGAGCTCCATCAGACCTCTGTCTGGAAGGCTCTGCTAACAGTCATGCACGCTCCGTTTATAAGATGGTTATGAGAAAATGGAGGTGGGGGCAGGGTGCCAAACAGAGCCAGAGCTTTTATCTTTGACATTACCAAGAGGTCCCTGGCTATGGGCCAGACTGGAGTTTGCTGGAATATAAAATGCAGACATGTGCTTTCTGTTGGCACTCCACACAGCCAGCTGGCACTTCCCTTCATGAGATGCGCAGTCACCAGGAAGAGTTTGGTGGTCCTGTGCAGGATCTCTCATGGGTATGATGTGGGGCAAAGGAGAGTGTGCCGTGCATCTGGACTCCTCTTCTCCCAAGCCTGAAAAGGCGTCACCCTGCGAAACCTGTGCACTGAGAGTGGCTGCCTTTTGCAGGGACCCCCGCCCCAGCCTCCAGAAGCAGGTCTCTGTAGAAATTCTTCCCACTGAGAAACAAAATAGATCTCCCCCATTTAAAAGGTCTGGCTATTCTTTCCCTCAAACTCCTTTTGAACTCTTTGCTCATTTGATGCATAGTCTGAGAAATTTAGTCTTGCTTTATTATATATTAGTAAGTTCTATGGAATTCGTGCAATCCAGCTCTGAAAACAAAATAGAATAGCAGGCTACTAGAAAACTGAATTAAGCGATGTTAAGGAATGGATTCTGATCTCTAATTAAATAACTTCCTTTGATTACTCCAGCGATGACCTTCTTTAAAAGTGTCTCTAAACTTGTATCCCAGACCCGAAATCGCTAGTGTGGACCCCAACTAAACTCTCCACTTGCTTTGGCACCATAGGTTAAGTAATCTGACATGCTTGTTTTAGGAGCTAAGCAAATATCATAAACTGCCGGATACTGATCATTATACATATGTTAGAGAGAATGCATGAATTAAATCATCATCATCAAAGTCTTGGGTTGGCACAGTACAGCAGTGTGCTGAGTACAGTCTTTGTTCTGTGCTGCATGGTCTCCGCGCTCTGGCTGGGGTAGTGTATGAGAAAACTCAGCTCAAAATAGAATAAAGGAGGGAAAAGGGAAAGAAGGGCTTTGCGATTTGTTTGTGCAACCACAGTTCCAAAAGTCACTACTATCAGAATGTCAGGACTCTCCTTGGGCACAGCACACACCTACATAGGTGGCCAATGGAGTGGAATGATTAGTTTCCATCTCCATGGTAACTGTGATCAGGTTCTCTCCTGGGGAATCTGAAGGCTCTGTTAGCTCTGTGTTTCGAAGCTGAGCAGCAGCAGAGCTGGAAGTTGAGGTCAGCCCCTCAGTTCCACTTTCACGGTGCCGTCTGACATGCAGTGCCGTGTGTGCAGGACATGTTCTCGTTCACATTCCTGTTCACCTTTTCTTACCCAGGGCCGCACTGCTAAGCCAACACCCCACCACTGAGCCACACCGCCAGCCCTCATCCTGTTTTTCAATGTCTCTGAAGCAGCCGTGTCTAGCTTCTCCTAACCTTTGCTGTCAGGATGTTGCCCTGTAAAGCTAACTTGAATCTGTTCTGCTCTTTCCTGTCTGTTCGCAGGGGTGAGAGTGAAAGCAGCCGCTCCCAGAGAAGGACATAAAGAAGATTGAGGAGACGAAGGCTGTGGTTTTGGGCTCCATTAAAACAAAACCTGCCCTGAAACTTGGGGATGTACTTTATCTTAATGGCTCCTGCCATTAGAACAGTTTTCCTGTAAAATCTTTGCATTTTTCCCAGAGTCTCAAACCTCCCACCTCATGGTGTTTACACAATGAGACAGGCAGGACTCTGCCGGGGGTCGTGTGAGTCTGCAGCCTCACAAGCCATCCATTTGATAGTCTCCCCACAAATGTGAAAAGAATTTGCTTGAATGTGCTTTTGCAAGCCTAACCAGGAGCCCTCTGCTTCCTTTAACCCCCATTGTATGTTCTCAGGAACATAGCTTTCCAGCTCAGGAGTGGGTGCAAGGAGGTGTTTCCTTCCTAAATATCTTCACACAATGTTTAATTGTCTCTGCATATAGGCCAGCCATATCCACTTGCTGCAAAGTGTAAAGCAACATGTAAAGGCTGCTCTTCAGCAAACGCCACCGAGTAGTTACTGCATAGATACTCTTTCATTCAAGTTGATGTGGTCTTGCATGAGCAATTGAGCTTTCTCTGAGAAGGAGTTATTCTTCAGTGGGATGGGAAACCCAACATACGACAGGGGCGTGTGCACACACACACACACACACACACACACACACACACACAGGATGGTGTAGGAGTTGTGAATGGCTTTTGGTGATTCTAGAAGCTCTTCTGAGAGGGGATATCACTTTCCTTCTGGAAATTCTGTGTAGCTGGCAATTTAACCTTGAACCTGAGATTCAGTGGGATGTGTTGCCTTGTAAAAATGTGTAGTTGCAAAAGAGTCTTGTTTCTGTGTGAGTGAAAAATGAAATGCTGACAGCCTTAGGGTCCACGAAGGTAAGTAGTGGCTGCAGGGCTCGTGCTCTTTCATGGCTTCCTCTCAGTGGCGTTGTTTCTATTAGTGGGGCTCAGTGTCACCTGTTGCCCAGGGGCTTCTCAGCTGGACCCAAGGCCATGATAGCATTGGCCAGCTGGAGGAAGGCTCTCCAGCCCGAGGAAAGGACACCTGCTGTGGGTGTTCTTATAGTGCAAGAGGAAAGCATGGAACTTGGGGCTCCTGCAAGGATGGGTAGCTGTTGAGACCCAGAGTTCCTAGCTCTGCTGTGTCTGGCTTTTGCTCATCTGACAGCTGTATGAAACAGATGGAAAAGTGGATTCACGCACCAGTTTTATTGACCCTGTGGGCAGATAGAAGCACCTGGATGAAAGCCTTCTCATTCATATCACAGCTACACTCACTGCTACGAGGTGGTAAAGCTGTGTCACGCAGCCCAGCGGAAAGGGCACAGATGCTGCTGCTGAAACACCAGGGTCTGGTTCGTGCTGGATGACTAAGTTGAGGAGGAGTCTTCCAATCACAGAGCATGGGGTGTGGGCCATGGCACAGTTCTCAGCCAGTACAGGCCCACTGTCCTCCTCTTATTGAAAAGAGCTGACTCTAGTCAGTGTCTCTGGGTCTTGGCTGTCTAGGGTTTAAATAGAAAAGTCTGCTGGGTGTGTTGGTGCATGCCTTTAATCCTAGCACTTGGGAGGCAGAGGCAGGTGGATCTTTGTGAGTTCAAGGCCAGCCTGGTCTACAGAGTGAGTTCCAGGACAGCTGGAACTACAGGGAGACCCTGTCTCGAAAAGACCAAAAAAAAAAAAAGAAAAGTTAGACCACTGTGCTATTTGTGTCTTAAGTGGATCTAGACAGAGAACAAAGGAAAGGATACTTCTATTCAGATGATTATCACTGAAGAAATTTGGCTTCACCCATATACAGGAAACCCACAGCCAATATCATCCTAAATGGGGAAATGACGGAAACATTCCCTTTAAAGGTAGGAACTCGGCAAGGCTGCCCCCTATCACCACTCCTCTTCAATATAGTGCTTGAAACACTTGCTAGAGCAATAAGACAAGAAAAGGATATTAAAGGAGTACTAATTGGAAAAGAGGAAGTCAAACTATCCCTATTTGCTGATGATATGATTGTTTACTTAAGAGATGCAAAAAACTCCACCAGAAAACTCCTAGAAACGATTAACAGCTTCAGCAAAGTGGCAGGATACAAAATTAACCTTAGAAAATCAATGGCCTTTCTTTACACCAAGAACAAGCAACTGGAGAAAGAATTCAAAGAGACCTTCCCACTCACAATAGCCTCAAAAACAATAAGATACCTAGGAACAAACCTAACCAAAGACACCAAAGACCTCTACAACAAAAATTTTAAACCCTTAAAGAAAGAAATTGAAGAAGACCTCAGAAGATGGAAAAACCTCCCATGCTCATGGATTGGGAAAATTAACATTGTAAAAATGTCCATTTTACCAAAACTCTTGTATAGATTTAATGCAATCCCAATCAAAATCCCCAAGAGTTTCTTCACAGGCTTGGAAACAAAAGTTCTTAAATTCATTTGGAGAAACAAAAGACCCCGAATAGCCAAATCAATCCTGAGTGAAAAGAGCTACACAGGAGGGATCTCTATACCAGATTTTAAACTATACTACAGGGCTATAGTCATAAAAACAGCCTGGTACTGGCACAAAAACAGACCTGTTGACCAATGGAACAAAACCGAAGATCCAAATCTGAGCACATACAATTTCAGCCATCTCATATTTGACAAGGGGGCCAAGAAACCACAATGGAGAAAAGACAGCATCTTCAGCAAGTGGTGTTGGCAAAACTGGATCACCACTTGTAGAAGAATGAAATTAAACCCCTACCTCTCACCCTGTACAAAAGTCAACTCCAGATGGATTAAAGACCTCAACGTGAAACCCCAAACTCTGAAGGTGATAGAAGAAAAAGTTGGCAGCAGACTACAAGACATAGGCGTAGGAAAAGACTTCCTAAATCAGACAGCAGCTGCACAAGAATTAAGGTCGACAATTGACAAATGGGACCTCATCAAACTCAAAAGCTTCTGTACATCAAAAGAAACAATCAAGGAAGTGAAGAGAAATCCCACAGAGTGGGAGGAAACCTTCACTGCAGATACATCTGACAAAGCATTGATTTCCAGAATATATAAACTACTCAAAAAACAAAGAAAAAAGAAAACAAACGACCCGCTCAATAGATGGAGCAAAGAACTGAACAGAGACTTCACAAGCGAGGAATTAGAGATGTCTGAGAAACACCTCAAGAACTGCTCAACATCACTAATCATTAAGGAAATGCAAATCAAAACCACTTTAAGATATCATCTTACTCCAGTAAGACTGGCTAGGATCAAGAAAACAAATGATACCAAGTGCTGGAGAGGTTGTGGGGAAAGGGGAACACTCATCCACTGCTGGTGGGAATGTAAACTCGTACAGCCACTATGGAAAGCAGTGTGGAGAACCCTTGGAAGACTTGGAATGAACTTGCCACCCGACCCAGCCATACCACTCCTGGGCATGTACCCTCAAGACTTACGCCACCACAGAGATACATGCACGGCCATGTTTATTGCAGCTCTCTTCACAATAGCAAGGAGCTGGAACCAACCTAAATGCCCCTCAACTGACGAGTGGATAGAGAAAATGTGGTACATCTACACAATGGAGTTCTATGCAGCAGTAAAGAAAGACGACATCACGAGCTTTGCAGGAAAATGGCTGGAGCTAGAGGACATCATGCTGAGTGAAGTAACACAGTCCCAGAAAAACAAACGACGAATGGTATCCCTCATCTGTGGATGCTAGTGCCAATTACCCAATTGTAAGTATTTCTTGTATAGGGCCCCCTGAGCTTTTGTCCAAAGCAGTTGGGCATAACGCATTTTGGAAACAACAACAACAACAGAAAAGACTGCATCAAAGAACTGACTGAAACAGTGAACTTCTGCTCAAAACAGTCAACTTCCCCATGGAAAATATTGAGAATGACTAAGAGATGGAAAGCATGTCTGGCAGAATGCATGAGCTCTGGCAGGGTGGGGGAATGAGTGGGAACACGGGTCTAGATTTGTTAAAAATAAATAAAAAAACAAAAAAAACCAAAAAAAAACAAATAAACTGACAATACTCAATGGAGAAAAAAAAAATTTGGATTCACAGTGTGGTCCCATAGTTGTGGAACAGGGATTCAGCTCTACATCTTAGGGTTCTAAGCCTGGTGTTCTTTTTGCTAATTACAAATTAGGATATACAACAATGTGATTGTATTTTAAGTTGAAAACATTTTTTTTTTCCTTTTCTTTCAACATTCTTCAGTGCCCATTATGCCCATCGATGGGTTTATCCTTTGTGCAGTAGTGAATACTCTAGTTTCAGCTATTTTTCCATATATGAAAAAGCCATTTTCCCCAAGTTAAATCTGAACTGCTTTCAGTTGTTTTCACCAAAGGAAGTGGAAATTGGTTCCAGGAGAGAGATTTCCTGTTAATCATAAGGGTTTTTTGAGTGGTGCTGTACGTTAATCTATTAGTCCCAGGATGTTATCCTTGAACCAAAGCACTACAGTCAGAGACACTACAGATTCAACTTTGTTTCCATCCTGAATTTTATTCCAATCTCTCTCTTGAGAACAGGCATGATATTTGAAGCTTACTCTACTTTTAAGAAACAGAAAGAAAAACAAAACCCCTTCCTTCATTTAAGACACTAGAATTATTGAATTACCAGGGAAGTTTATAAATGTTCATTTTCTTTCCCATCCTATATTCATCTCTCTCCAATCACTCTAATTAGAGTTTCCGTGAGGATTGGATACCAGGAAGTATTAGAAAACGGATTGCCTTTCTCTTTTTCCTTTTCATTTTAATAAGAACCATATGAAATTAACCCACCCCAGGAGTTTCAAGGTCAAACCCTTGTAAAGCAGTGAGCATAACTATTCGACTGTCCCATTACAGGGTGGACCTGGGTGGGCGGATGCCTCTGGGGCTTCTCCCCATGTCGCTGGTGGCCACTTTCCCAAGGATACGTCCAGCTAGCTAGGGCATGTCCTCATCCTAGGGAGGAAAGTTTGCTCTCCCATTCACAGTGACTGCTGGCACCTGGCAAGTCCTACAGGCTACACCAAAGGAGACACCTGGCCAATAGAACCCAGGTGTGTTGACTGCCACCTTTTATGTGGTGGTGAGATTATGTGGTATCATCTACTTCTACAGTTCAACAAACCATCTCTGGAGTGTCATTGGTTCAACATCTATGTATGAGAGAATAGGGATGGTCTCTTGATCCACTCAGGGAGAACAGGGACCCCCTAGGCCAAGAGAGCTGCAAGAGACTTAGGATGATTAGGTGGGATCCAGGGAAGTTCAGTGAGCCCATTCCTTGGCTAGACTGCTGCTGTCATCTGAAGCACAGATCTTGAGCTGGTGTGGGAATTCTTGTGCTGGATGGACATATTTAAGTTCTCAATTATGGCCAGTGTCTGGGCATATGACAAGTTCCATGCTGAATTGGAAACCTAGCCTTCTTGAGCATAGTCTTAGTGATCACAATATGAGAAATGAGCCAGGGCAAAAGTATGGTATGAAAAGAACAATATTCATTTTCTGTGGTTGAGATTCTCATTGTTTCAAGTTAAGTAATTTATTTTGTTCTTGTAATACTTTTACCCATGAATCATAACAGTTTCTCTCTCCTAATTGATCTCTTGTGTTACACTCACTCACTGAGTAGCTTACCAAGTGGCACTGAGTATATAGATCCGAGTAGGTCAGGGTCCCTTGGAGAGTCCTAGGCTAAACTGACAGCTCAGCACCACAGCAGCTGTGCGGAGTAGCTTCCGGGGATCAGGGATTGTCAGGATGACCCACAGGGCAGTAAGAGATGTCCTCAAAGAAGGCAGCAGAGAGCTGAGGGTTAAAGGGACAACAGGAAGAAAACAGACACAGCGAGGGAGTGGTGACAGAGGAAAGAGCAATAGGGTCATCCTGCAACCCACACATCTGCAAGGAGAGGGCTCCATTTGGAAAAGTAGGAGCTGAACAGAAGGACAGGGCTGATGGGTGTGCGGATGTGAGGGGATGGGATGAGCGATGGATTGGGAGAAACATGAAGAACTCGAATGGTCGGGAAGTTAGGGAGAAGTAGGAGACTCAGACTTACCTGAGGAAGCTGTCAGTATTCAATTTCCACTGAGCTATTTCTATGTTTTTATGGTTCACATGAAGACCAGCTTTGAAGGGTTTCTTGAACTGTATAGGAAAGTATTCACTAGAGGTGGGATTCAGCTGGCTCTGTACTGCCTCAGTCCCTAGAATGGTCCAGTGGGAGATGTCATTGGTCACCAATTGAGAAAGCTGAGGGTGATAGGAAGGAAGGCTGCTGGGAACATTTCCTGGGTCAGCCCAAGAGTTTCCAGGACCAGCCTGATCTCACTATATTAGTCAGGTTTCTCTAGAAGAATAGAACTGAACTAATAGAATGAATATATAAAAAGAGAATTTATGGGGCTGGAGAGATAGCCTAGCGGTTAAGAGCACTGACTGCTCTTGCAGAGGACCCGGTTTCTATCCCCAGCACCCACATGGCGGCTAAAAACCATCTGTAACTCCAATTCCAGGAGAACTCCAGTTCCAGGGGAATTCGAGACCCTCTTCTGACCTCCGCAGCATTTCACGACACGTGTGCACAAACCTACAAGCAGACAGTACATTCATACACATACAAAAAAATAAAAAAAAAATAAAAAGAGAATTTATTAACTTGGCATACACAATATGGCTAAAGTAGTCCCAACAATTGATACCAGAGAGGCCGAGAACCTGGGAGCTGAGTCCACAGGCTGGGTTCCTCAGCAGTCCCAAGCTGGAACTGAAGGGCTAGAAGGAGAGGAGGTGGTCTTCAGTGACCATTGGAAAATGTAGAAGCTGGTTCTAATACCAGTAACAGAATTAGCAGTAGCAACCAACAAAACAAACAAAAAACCAGAAAAGCTTCCCTCCTCCATGTTCTTGTATCAAGGCTTCCACCAGAAAGTGCTGACCACATTTAGGGTGAGTCTCCACACATCAATTAAGGATAATCCCCTCCCCAGGCAATTAATTCTAGGTTGTATGAGTTGTTAGAGCTAACAATCACAAGCTTGATCTTCCTTCAGGAGAGTGAACTGAAGAGTGAACTCTTCAGTTTATATTGTGAATTTTTTTTATCATTTAAAGAAAACTGAATTGCTTGATTTTGTTTTTACTGAGCTACGGATGGAATCCATTACCTGGACATGCTACACAAGCTATCATTGAGCTGCATCTCTAGCCCATAATAGTGCATTTGATGTGTTAAAAACATATGCATTTTTATTGCTTATGAATGTTTTTCTACCTTCTAAAGACAAATTGTAGGGCCTTTTCATTAGTAAAGTCGAAATTTATTTAATTATTTATTTATTTTGTCTTTTTGAGAGAGGGTCTCCCTTTAGTCCCAGCTGGCCTGGAGCTCTCCATGTAGACCAAGCTGGCCTTGAACTTAACAGAGATCCACCTGCCTCTGCCTTCCTAGTGCGGGATTAAAGGTGTGCACCACCATACTGGTTTATAAAGCTGAAATGTAAAGAGGATTTTCTTTTTCCTAAATAACTTTGTCCCAACTGATAGCAAATACCTTTGATGTCTTTGCATAAGAAATAATAGAAACAAAGATATATGTTGACTGATTTCATACTTTAGGATCTGTGAAAAAGAATATATTCATTTTCTCCCATATATCCAGATTAAAAAAATAGGAGTCTTAAATTATGGATCCTTAACTAGTTTTTCTGTTTCGTATGCACTAGTTCCTTTTCTATACACATGCAACTATTTTCCTACAGCCTGGTATGGGGAGAGAGGCAAGACAAACCCCATTGTGGCCACAGATATGAAGAGGCACAAGGGGTCAGGGGAGTTAGAGACTCAGAGCAGAGGCATTCACCACAGCGACTGCTCCAAGAAGTACTCAGTTCAGCCTTAAGTGTGAGCATGGCCTTGTCCAGCTCAAGCACAGAGTCCTTTTGTAGAATTGTTGTCAAATGTTTAGAGCACTTTCAAAGCTGTCTGCATTTCTGTTGAGTAAATCAAGGCTTAGGATCCACCTCAAGGAACAGCTAATCTGATTATGTTTGCTGGTGGCAGATTTCGCTGTAAATTCCCATAGGAAATTGGTCCGTTCTGGGCAGTGGTTTCTCACCTGCCTCAGTGTAAAGACTAGATTTGTTTGGACTCCACATTGCTGCCTTTTACTTCTCCTCTTTCTTTTTTTTTTTTTAATTCTTTTTTAATTTTTTACATTTTTTTAAATTTTATTTCTTTTTTTATTAATTTATTTTATTTCTGTATGTGTATGAATGTACTGTCTGCATGTAAGTCTGTGCACTTGTGTCGTGCAATGCGCGGAGGTCAGAAGAGGGTGTCGGATTCCCCTGGAACTGGAGTTCTCCTGGAATTGGAGTTTCAGATGGTTCTTGGCCGCCATGTGGGTGCTGGGGATTGAACCCGGGTCCTCTGCAAGAGCGGTCGGCGCTCTTAAACGCTAGGCCATCTCTCCAGCCCTACTTTTCCTCTTTCAAATGCTAGTAGTGAACCAAGGTTGCAAATACTTTGGATTTATCAACTCACAGATAGATTTCACCTCTGACATAAGGAGAAAAACAATTAAAATTACATGAAGATGGTCCAGTGGCAGGAGGGTAGGCTCAGAGTCAGAGCAGAGTTGAATCCTGCTTCAGGCAGTTGGGGATAGAAGGCCCTGTGCGTCTGTTCCTCAGCCTGCAGGACTGTCCTGCCTCACATGGAAGTTGTAGGCACTGATGTCCTATAAGAATGTTAGAAGGATTGAGATGCATGCAAGAGACATCCAGATATTTCCAAATACATACTCCTTCCAGATCGGCTCTATAGACACTTATCTGAACTCAGTTACATATGAGGCTCTGTGCTGGGTGTTTGCGAGAGGCAGGATCAAAGAGTAAGACCTATATTTAGCTTTAGTGAGTTCAAGCTTAAGTGGTGATAATATGGCATCCGGAACTGCAATCCACAAGCTCTGAGGCATATTGACCACTCTTAGACCTGCTCAGCCCTCTACTCAAACGTCGTCTAGTGAAACATTCCCTGGTCACTTTCTTTAAAAAACTTCCTCCCCAGCCCACTTCCCTATGTTTATTTTCTGCCATCATCACCCACCACCACCACCACCTCCTCAGTGTGAACATCATGAGTGGCTGGGCTTTGTTGCTGTTGTTTACTGCTCTACCCAGTGCCCGTAACAGTAGGCACTTACTACATATTAATGGACTTAATGAGTGATAAGATTAATTTCCTGGGGCTGGAGAGATGGCCTGGCGGTTAAGAGCGCCGACCACTCTTACAGAGGACCCGGGTTCGATCCCCAGCACCCACATGGCGGCCGAGAACCGTCTGAAACTCCAATTCCAGGAGAACTCCAGTTCCAGGGGACTCCGACACCCTCTTCTGACCTCCGCGGCATTGCACGACACGGGTGCACAAACTTGCATGCAGACAGTGCATTCATACACATACAGAAATAAATAAAATTAAAAAAAAAAGATTAATTTCCTGTGCAGGAAGGGCAAAGCGCCAGTGGCAAGAAGTACAGAATGTTTATCAGTTTTCTTTTAAAATATTTTTATTTTAGCCGTACAAGTGTATTGCTTGCATCTGTGTCATGGGGGTCAGAAGAGAGAGTCGGATCCCCTGGAACTGAAATTATGAACGTTTGTTAGCCGCTCTGTGGGTGCTGGGAATTGAACCAGTGTCCTCTACAAAAGCAGCCAGTTCTTTTAACTGCTGAGCCATCTCTCTCTAGCCCCTGTTAGTTTACTGAGGTGTAACAAGTGATCGTAAATGTAGTAGCTTAAAACAATACAAATTTCTTACCTTGCACTTCTGTAGGGCAGAAGCCTGACCCTACTTCAAGGCATTCACAAGGTAGCCTTTCTTTCTGACTCCCAGGGAGAATCTGTTTACTGCTTCTGCAGTCTCTAAGGTTACCTGTGCTCCTTGACTCACTTGTCCTCCATCTTGGCCTCTCACTCTCTATATAACCTCTTTATAACCTCTTTATAACCTCTTTCTCCTTTTTTTAATTTTTTTTAAATTTTACTTATTTTTGTATGTGTATGAATGTACTGTCTGCATGTAGGTTTGTGCACCCATGACGTGCAGTGCCGCGGAGGTCAGAAGAGGGCATCGGATTCCACTGGAACTGGAGTTAAAGATGGTTCTTAGCCATCATGTGGGTGCTGGGGATCGAACCTGGGCCCTCTGCAAGAGCAGTCAGTGCTCTTAACCGCTAGGCTATCTCTCCAGCCCCCTCTCCTATTTCTAAGGGACATTATAATTATACTGGATCCACTTGGAGATGTCCAGAATAGTTCCTTATTTTAATGTTACCTGATAAGCACTCCTAATCCCATGGGCAACTCAGTCCCCTCTGCTAGGTAACCTAGCACCACAGGGTCTAGGGATCAGGATATGGATGCCTTTGGAATCTATTATTATGCCCACCATGTAGATTAACAAGCAAGATATTTTCCTTAGAGCCTAGGACTTTAACTGCCAGTAATAAAAGAGAAAACACGAACATTTAACCATGGATGACTGTGATGATTAAAGCAGGAATATGAGATGGTCAAACAAATTTTAGGAGATGAATGGGACGTTGAGCAAGAGTGTGGAGGGAGACAGGTGTGCATCTCCCCAAAGACATTGGTTTACCTTCCTCCTTTTGTAC
>VZQC01001793.1:1886087-1930706 GCA_009823505.1 Rhizomys pruinosus | reverse complement strand
TTTTCAAATCATGGTAGAGTATTAGGTTTTTGAAAGTATTCCTCCTGTATGATTGTCTGGATCTTTTCACTGTCTGTAGAGTGATATTCCCCTTTTCATCCTGAATTCTATTGATTTGAAGTTGCTCTTTCTTTCTTTTGGTTAACTAGGCTAGGGGGTCTGTCTATCTTGTTTATTCTCTCAAAGAACGAATTTTTGAATTCGTTGATTTTTTTGTATTGTTTTCTTTGTTTATATTTCATTGATTTCTGCTCTGATTTTTGTTATTTTTTCCTGTCTGTTGCATTTAGGGTTTATTTGCTGTTGTCATTGCAGTGTTTTTAGCTGCAGTTTTAGTTCATTTGTCTGTGCTCTTTCTGTTTTTTTTAATATAAGCACCCAGGGCTATAAACTTCCCTCTTAGGACTGCTTTTAAAGTGTTCCATAGGTTTTGTTGTGTTTGTATTGTCGTTGTCATTTAGTTCCAGGAATGCTTTTATTTCCTTCTTGACCCATTCATTACTCAGGAGTGTGTTGTTTAGTCTCCTTGTGTTCATGTAGGTAGGAGAGCTTATCCTGGTGTTGATATTGAGCTTTATTGCGCTATGATCTGATAGAATGCATGAAGTTATTTCATTTTTTTTTTTGTATTTGTTGAGGATTTTTTCTGTGTCCAAGTATGTGGTCAATTTTGGAGAGTGTTCCATGGGGTGCTGAGTAGAAAGTATACTCTCTGGTGCTTGGGTAGAATACTCAGAAGACATCTGTGAGGTCCATTTCCTTTATTGTACCTATATCTTGTAGGTTACTGCCAATGTTTTCTTCTAACATTTTCAGAGTTTCTGGCTTCACTGGTTTTGGTCCATTTAGAGTTGAATTTAATTTTGGGCAAGGGGAAAGGTAGGGGTTTAGTTTCATTCTTCTACAACTGGTGATCCAGTTTTCCCAGCACCATTTCCTGAAGATACTGCTTTTGCTCCATTAAATGTTCTTGACCCCATTGTCAAATATGAGGTAGCTGAAATTGCATGTACTCAAGTTGGGTCTTCAATTTTGTTCCATTGATCTACAGATCTATTTTTGTTACAGTACTGTGCTGTTTTTATTCATGTAGCTCTGTATGAATATAGTTTGAAGTCTGGCATATTAATCACTTCTTGCATTATTCTTTGTGCTCAGGGTTCCTTTGGCTATCCAGGGTCTTTTGTGTTTCCACATGAATTTTAGGATTTTTTTTCAAATTCTGTGAAAAACATCATGGGGATATTGATTGGGATTGCATTGAATCTATATATTAATTTGGATAAGGTGGTCATTTTTACTATATTAATTCTTCTAATCCATGAGCATGGGAGTTTATTCAATCTTCTGTCTTCCTCAATCTCTTTCTTCAAAGATTTAAAATTTTCATTGTAGAGATCTTTAATGTCTTTGGTCACGTTGTTCTGAGATGGGTTTTTTTTTTTTTTTTTTGAGGCTATTGTGAATGGGAGCATTTCCATGTACTCCTCAAATTGCTTATATTGACATATAGAAATACTACTGATTTTGTAGATTAATTTTGTAACCTGCTACTTTCAAACTGTTAATCGTTTCTAGGAATTTTCTGGTGGAATTTTTGGCATCCCTTAGGTATATCATATCATCTGCAAAAAGAGATAATTGGACCTCTTCTTTTCCAATGAGTACACCTTTACTTTCCTTCTTTTGTCTTATTACTCTAGCAAGAATTTCAAGCACTATATTGAAAAGGAGTGGAGATAGTGGGCAGCCTTGCCTGGTTCCTTACTTTAAGTGGAATGCTCCTAATTTTTCTCCATTTGGGCTTGTTGTATATAGCTTTAATTATGTTGAGGTATGTTCCTTGCAGTCCAATTCCCTCTAGGACATTAAACATAAATGCATGTTGAATTTTTTCAAAGGCCTTTTCTGCATCAATTGAGATGACCATGTGGATTTTGTCTTTGAGTCCATTTATATGATTTATGACATTTATTGGTTTATGTATGTTGAAACATCACTGCATCTCTGGAATAAATTCGACTTGATCATGGTGGGTGATCTTTTTGCTATGTGCCTGTATCGTGGTTTGCAAGTATTTTGTTGAGAAATTTCACATCTATATAATAAGTATATGGATCTATAGTTTTCTTTTTTGGTTGTATCTTCCTGGTTTTGGTATGAGAGTGATGATGGCTTCATAGAGGGAATTTGGGAGATTTCCCTCTGTTTCTATCTTTTGAATAACTTATGTAATATTGGTACATGTTATGTGTCTGTTTAAGCTGTTGATTTCTTCTTGGTTAATCTTTGGTGATTTCCTTGATTTCAGATATTCATCCCATTTCTTTTAGGTTCTCAGATTTAATAGAGTATAGCTTTTTAAGGTATTCCCATATAATGCTCTGGATCTTTTTTTGTTATCTGTTGTGTGGTTTGCCCTCTCCTCTATAATTTTGTTGATTTGGAGTTGCTTTTTCTTCTCTTGGTTAACTGTGCTAAGGCTCTATCTTGTTTAGCCTTTCAAAGAACCAGCTCTTGGACTCATTAATTCTTTGTATTGTTTTCTTCGTTTTTATTTCATTAAGCTCTGCTCTGGTTTTTGTTATTTACTTCTTGTCTATTGGGTTTGTGATTCATTTGTTGTTGTCCTTCAAGTGTTTTGAGTTGCAATGATAAGTCATATATTTGTGATCTTTCATTGTAGATACTTAGACCTATAAATATCCCTTTCAAAGTGTCCCAGATATTTTGTTGTGTTATATTGTCCTTTTCATTTAATTCCAGGAATACTTTTATTTCTTTTTTAATTTCTCCATTAACCCATTCATTATTCAGGGGTGTGTTGTTTAATCTCCATGAGTTCATGTAGTTACTAGGAATTCTTCTGGTATTGATATTAAGCTTTATTGCATTGTGGTCTGACAGAATGCATGGAATTATTTCAATTTTTTTGTATTCATTGAGGTTTACTCTGTGCCCCAGTATGTGTTCGATTTCAGAGAAAGTTCCATGGGGTGCTAAATAGAAAGTATATTCTTTGGTGCTTGGGTAGAACATTCGGTAGATGTCTGTATGGTCCATTTGGTGTATCAAATTGTTCAGCTCAGATGTCTCTCTGTTTATTCTTTGTCTGGTTGAGCAGTCAAATGCACACAGTGGTGTATCGAAGTCCCCTACTCCTATTGTGTTGGAATTTATCTGTGCACTAAAGTCCTGCAGAATTATGTTTATGAAGTTTGGTGCACCAGAGTTGGTACATGTATATTCATGATTGTGATATCTTTTTGGTTAATTGTTCCTTTGATAAGAATGAAGTGACCCTCTTCTCTCTTCTGATTAGTTTTAGTTTGAAGTCTATTTTGTCTAATATTAGAATAGCAACTCCTGCTTGCTTCTTAGTGCCCTTTACTTGGAATATTTTTTCCCACCCTTTCACCTTCAAGGACAGGCACTATTTTAAGGTGAAAGGGTGGGAAAAATATTCCAAATAAAGGGAAGAAAAAGATGGATTTTGTTTCTTAATCCATCTACTTGTCGATATCTCTTGATTGGGGAGTTCAGTCCATTGATATTTAAATTTTTTGTATTTTTGAGACAGGGTCTCCCTTTTAGTCCCAGCTGGCCTGGAGCTCACTCTGTGGACCAGACTGGCTTTGAACTCACAGAGATCTGCCTGCCTCATGAACCCAAGTGCTGGGATCAAAGGCTTACACCACCACTCCTGTCTAATATTTAAAATTATTATTGAGAGATATATGTTGATTTCTGTCATTTTAGTTTCTGTTTTTACTCTTGGTCTAGGTTTGTATTTCCAAAGTTATAATCTCATTAAACATTTTCTCTTGTTGCTTGGAGATAGTCATTCCTTTCTTCTGCTCTTTGTATTGTTTCAGGTTTTTTTCTGAAGAGCTGGTTTTCTGGACATGAATTCTTTCAGCTTATTTATTTCATGAAAGAGTTTCCTTTCTCCTCAAATTTTTTGTATAATAGAAATTTTTGCTGCATAAAGTATTTTGGGTTGACATCTATAGTTATTTTGAACTAGGAATACTTTGGTCCAAGCTCTTCTGGTTTTGTCATTTGCATTGAAAAGTTAGCTGTAATTCTGATGGGTTTTCCTTTATGTGTGACTTGTTATTTTTCTTTTGCAGCTTTCAGTATTCTCTCTTTGTTTTGAATATTTAGTGTTTACTATAATATGGTGTGGGGAATTTCTTTTCTAGTCATGTCTATTTGGTGTTATATGTGGAGTTTTTTGTATTTATATGGATGTATCTTTCCTTAATTTGGGGAAATTTTCTACTACAATCGTGTTGAAGATCTGGTCAATACTAGTATCTTGAGATTCTTCTCCTTCCTCTATACCTATGATGCATAGGTTTGGTCTTTTCATGGTGTCCTGCATTTCCATTCCTGTGTTTTTTAAATTTTTTCATAATCTTTATTGAGCAGTCCAATTCTTCCACTTTATCTTCCAGTTTTGATATTTTCTTTTACTTCATTCATTCAGTTACTGAGGCTTTCTCCCATCCTTTCCAGATGGCTTGTTTCATGTTCCACTTCCTTTTTCATTCCAGCTTGTGTTTTCTTTAGTATTTCTCTTTTATGAATCCAGTCTGAAGATTATCATTATCTTCTTTTAGTTTATCCCTATCTTCTTTCAGTTCTTTGATTTGTTTCCTTGTGTGTTCCTTAAATTCCTTGAATTCTTCGATCATGTCTATGATAGTTCTTTTAAATTCTGTGTCCTGGTTACATCTAGGGGGTCCTCTTCTACAGGATTGGTAATATTTACTGGAGACATATTTGGGTTTTTCATGTTACTGCTTTTTTATTGTGATTTTGGCATTCGGATTTCTTTTGTTGTTTGTAATTCTGGTATGAACATGTGCTTTTTTAGTTGAATTAAAGACTGACTTTGCTTGTATTCTTCAGATGACTTTGTTGTCTTCTTATTAGGTATGAAAGGCTGGTTGGTCTAGGATTCAGGTTCTCACTTCTGATATTGTACTGGAATGACCAGATAATTCTCCCTCAGCTAGTCAAGAGCTCCTCCAGAGGCCCAAAATAAGTATAAATCAGACAGGTTTGAACCCACTGGGCCCCACACTACATGAAGCTAATAGAGAAGCCCAGGTGTCCCTGAGCTAGGGGCTAAGGAGTCTGGAATGCAGCTGCTTCAGCGCAGTTTGGGTCTCTTACCACCAAGCAGGAGGTCAGCTTCATGCACTCATTGGGAGAGTGGAACCCACAGAACTGCCACATTAAGTGGTGTCCACCTACAGGCTCTCTCTGCCTCACATTTTTTTTTTATTAAAGATATCTTTTCTCTATGAAATGCATTCCACATCACTGGTGACCCACATAATGAAAGAGAAAACTCTTTCTACAGAAAATAATGTGACAAAATTAGAGTTGAAGGAGAGCTGACTGCACATGAGCTCGGGGCCTATGACTACTGAGATCTAGTTCTGGGCTCCTGAACCTCTATGACCCAAATGCCTAAGTGCAGAACCTGACATTAATTTGTCAAAAATGTTAATTCTGCAAGTTTTATACTAAATGGCCATAAAGATTTTCCAATTTGCCTCCCTTATAAACTTTCTGTTTTTGTTTTTGTTTTTGTTTTCAACAAACAGGTTTTTTTCCCTAAATCTCCAAGTATAATCAACATTTAACTATACTATGTTCCTGATTTGCATGGTGGTTTCTTATGTGCTGAAAAGCCAGATCTCAACAGGTTTGAGAGACCACAGCACCCTACCCCAGCTTGAAGAATACTACAAACCACATCAAGAGGTTGTTAGCTGCCTATGAAAGAATTGTGTTTAGTGCTATGACAAATTTCATTTTACAGTAAAAGAGAAAGTGTCAATAAATCCTCAAAGAAAAAAGCAACAATTCCAGTGAGAGATCCCTGAAGAACAGTTGATCCAAATTTCCAAACAAAGCAGTAGATTTCAGAGCTCAGGAGCACCCAACTGGCCTGACCAGCTCCATTCTCCCTTCCTGCTGGGTCTCTCCCCTTCTCCTGCCCAGGTCTTCCCTCCTTTCCCTATCTGCCTCACTTTTCTCACAATATGAGCAGTCTGGGAGGCATACCTCTGCCACCCAGCACCCCACTGTACCAACAAGCTTCTCTGTGTCCTCATATTCTCAAAAGAATGTCATCCAACACCTGAGGCAGTTGTTCAACTTCTTTCTGTTTCTGTTGGCAGAAACCCAAGCCAGATTCTTTCCTCTAATCCCACAGCCAAGCAGAACATCTGACAAGTGACAGGTTCTGAACTTCACAAAGCCAGGGATGGATAATGGGTCTCTCAGAGGCAGACTGGCTTCTCTAAGCCTTGAAAACTGTTTCAGGACTGATTAATGAGATCATGTAAAATGTTTGCCACTGAGCTACTATAATCATTATTATCCTTTAAGTTAATGAAACCAGAATGGAGCTGACAGATGAGGTACCCCGGCCACTAACTGAAGGAGTTTGAACCTGGTCTTCCAAGTGAGGATACCAACAACTCTAGTTTCCAGACATAAAAGGGTTTACCTGGATGCCATATTTCAGTGCTAAAACTGGGACAGGCCCAGGTCAGGGACATAATGAAGCACTCTCTATTCTAGGTCATTATAAGAGGGGGAGATCCTATATAATGGGTTCCAACCATGGACAAATGCTAATATCTGACCACTTTCAACCAACATAAAAGCAAATCTGCATCCTTTAATTCAATCATTGTCAAATCCAGGCATGACAGATACGGGGACCCAGTTCCCAGGCTGTGGTCCTCCTTGAGGGTCAGTGGCCATCAGGTTTGTTTGCTGCATGTAAGTTCTATGAATATCCTGAAGAAGCTTATTATCCCTTTTGGTGTCTTCCACTATAGCATGAGACTCATAAGCATTATTCAAAGTATACTCAGGTCTAAATCATGCAAGGCTTGAACCATTTTTATTTTTAAAAGGAAAAAAAATGCCTCCTAACCTCTCAGGCAACCCAAAGGTGAAGTAGGATTTGCTGAAAGAATAAATGACTAATCCAGAGACCTACACGCCCAGCTGGTTCCACAGGGTTCTAGCAAAGGACTATGTGAGATGGGCTCTGCAGTCTCTCAGGTGATTTTGATCATAAACCGTGAATTTGGAAGCACAAATGCTTCCCCTTCTGGGATGTATTCTAAAGTGGTCGCTTGTCCATATAGACTTGGAAACCATTGGCTGTCTATACTACACATATATATGAACTGATTCCCTTGCTTTAAGGTACAAAAATTCTGGCCAGAAAAAAAGGAGACTCACAAGTACTTTTGAATCTGAAAAAGGAAACTGGCAGAGAGGTGCGGTGGTGGGGGTGGGAGAGAGCAACCAAACTTGAATTTTCAACTCTTTGTTTTGACATGCTATAAAGCAAAGCAGGAGTTTGTGGAGCACACTTCTGTGAAATTAAGTTCTTGGCTCCCTTTGGGTAAAGAGGCATTACAGTTGAAATGCAACTGTAAAATGGATTTGAGGCTTTCACAGCCCACTCCCTGGAGCCTTTAAACAACAAAAACACAACACAGCTGGGCAACAGGAAACTGTCCTGGGTTTGGTTGGACTGTATATGATTCAGTAATTTCAGTTATCTCTGTAGTATCTGGAGTGTGAGAACAGGAGTCTGAGATCAGCAGGGATTTCTGAAGGCTTGGCCTGTCTTCAGTTGATAAGCAGAAGTCTTCTGATGGGAAGCCAGCCAATCCCTTGGTTTTCATTTAGCATTTATTAAAAAAGCAGAGGCAGAGATCCCAGTGCAGGGACCAGCTGGCTTATCTGTGGAGACTGCAGGGTAATGCTACAGAGATTTTGAATTTTTTTCAAAAGCACAAAACTCTTCAATTTGAAGCTAGCCACAGCCATTTCCACCATCTTCTTCCCCTTCCACAAACTTGCCATCATCTAGTCTCGCTCTCCCACTCAAGGGACACATTGCTGCTCCTTAGGAAGTGCCATTGAACCTTCCTGGTTGCAGCCATTTTCTTCATTTGAAAAGTCAGAAAACTTGTACAAAGATTAGATGGAATACTTACTAAATTTGGCACAAAGTTTCCACAGGTGGCTATGTTACTGCTGTTCTATTCATCTTCATTCTTATTTTAAAATATAGGTTTTATTATAATTTAGATATACCAGATATGAAGGCAACAGATGTGCAGACGGTGCCATTGTAAAGTCCTGTTTTAATATTCACAGATGTGATGAGACGGAGGCATACCCCAAGTCAGGTCACAGGGGAAGAAGCTCCAGGGTCCACCAGGAAGCAGAGGTAGGAATCTGGACAGAACGCCTAAGTATGTTAAGCTTGCTACTTTGAGTATCTATCTCCTGAGCTCTGAGGCATAGGAATGTCTGGTCCTTCACCCTAGGGAAATAGGACTGTGGTCAGAGTGACAGGGCACATGAGGAAGCAAACTACCTCCTGGGTGTCTGTTTCCTCCTGACCGACCGACCGACCTAAGCATTCTCTTCCTGGAGGAAGCAGGAAGGAGACTCAGGAAACACAAAATCTGCAAAAACAATGAGGCCTTGCTTCCCAGCAGCTGTCGGGGAGGTGAGTCCTCTGGAGTAGCTGCTTAGAAGTTGCTCTGGGAGCTGCAGTGACTCAGCCTTCACCAGGGAACATTCCCCATCCTGGGGAAGGTCTTTCAATGATGCAGCGGCCTGAACCACCCATGCTCCATCCCCTTACACTGTTCTAACTAATCGCAGGGAAGTCACAGATTAACAAAATTGGACTTGGGAAAATCATTTCTTTGATCAATTGGTGCCTTGCCTGAGGTGGAGATAAACAGATTCCCCAGGAAAAGTGAAGAAACTGGAGAACTTCTTGTCTAGGTCACACTATGCTGTTCCTCTCCCACCCTGTGCAAACACCACACTATGCTCTTCAAACTCACTGAGATAGTTCAGGCAGCTGAGAGTAGAAAGCCATGCTCAGAAGTATGTTGCTTTCTTCTTTTGAAAATCCAGCCGGGAGTGGTGGCGTACGCCTTTAATCCTAGCACTTGGGAGGCAGAGGCAGGTGGATCTTTGTGAGTTCAAGGCCAGCCTGGCCTACAGAGTGAGTTCAGGACAGCTGGGGCTACAGGGAGACCCTGTCTCAAAAAGACCAAAAATAAATAAATAAATAAATAAATTAATTAATTAATTAATTAAAATCCAGAGTTCTGGAAGCCCTTGTTAGGTCTGGGCTTCCCAGAATTCCAAGGGACACACAGATGTCCACTTCCTCCAGAAGCTGTCAATCTTCTGACCTCTCCCCTGTACCTGAGGTCCCACCCCATGGCTATAAATGGATGGCCCCCAGTCACCCTCTTGCTGCTCCTGCTACTATTCCACCACTTGCCCACAGGTGGCCCACTCTGGCAGTTCCAATAGAAGTAAATTATGTTCCTGGGGTGACTTAAGTCTCATTTGCCTTTTTACCTGGGGGTTTCCCCTTTATAACCTAACAGCCCTGAGTGTCCCTGAGGCGATGTAGAGTTCAAGGCTGACTTGGGTGGGCACCTACAGGCACCTGGGGAAGGTAAATGTTTCTGTGCATTATCTCCTTGTGCCTCTAGCTGTATCCTAGAGTGATAGTTAATCGTGGCTCTTCCTTCCCTTGATCAGAGTTCAGAAACAACTGAGAGGCAGGCAGACAGAAATGAACAGATAACATTTGTTGTGAATGAAGCTGTACTGTCAAATGCAGCGTGCATATCCAAAGACCTAAGAAAGCATCAGCATGTGCCCATGGTTGTGTTCACAGATGGAGCTGGAGGGTGGCAGACCTCTCTGTTGGGAATAAGGGATGTTGGATCCAAGAACAAGCTCTTCTGAGAAACACAGAATGCTAAGAATGGGAAGCAACTGGCTTTGTTTCTTCTCCTCTCACAAAATGCCCAATATGTACCCTGGGATTGGTGGGCATGGGGCACACAAAAAAAAATGGAAGCTGCTTTTCTCTAAACTTCAGAAAGGAAGAATTATTGTTCCTTTTTATTATTGTTCTTTGCTATCATGTACCAAGATGGGCTAAAGGGGAGGGAGAGGACTATTCTTCCTATAAGCATTCATTCCATTTCTATCAACTGCCTGTACCTAATGCCTACAAGATGTCAGTTTCGCACTGAGTCTTCTGCTGAAAAAGTTGCTTCTTTCCTAACACAAACTGTCAAGGGTAAAGGGAACATAAACCACATAAAAACAAGATATAGTGCTATGCATGTACTAAAGGCAGCAATGTTTAAGCTCACAATTGTACAATCCTGCTTCCCAAGAGCTGGGCAAAATGGTTGTCACTAACCATGCACATGCATGCACTCATGCACGTGTGCGCACTCGCACAATAGTCCATGGAGACTTCACACACACACACATGCACACACACACACACACACACACACACGCACACACACACACAAGCACACGATAGTCCATGGAGACTTCATCTAAACCAGGTTTTCCTAGAATCTCAGATAAGCCATTTCCTGCTACATGCTAGCCTACCAGAATCCAAGTAGAAGGCACATGCTTGCATTTTAGAAAGAAGAGAGTTGTACGATAAACATCATTTCCAAGGCAGCCATGCTAAGGTCAAGTCTGTGGAAAATTGGTACAGAAAATACAAACACTATCATCAATAACAGATTTCCTGTAGGGATGGTATCTCAGTCTTAACAAAAAAAGCATAGGTCTAGTTGTTAAAAAAAAAAAAACATAAAGCATGTCTGGACAGAGGAGGGATATTTCTAAATGAGGGAAACAGCTTCCTGAAAATCCCTGGCACAAGGAAGTATGCAGTAACCTGGGGGAGATCTTGGAGGGGGATGAGTGTTTCATCAAGGCATGGTGTTGTTTTGGAAGTTACTTGCCCTTGGGACTTTTCATGCTGGAAGCCTCCTCCCACTAAAGAAAGGTTGAGGTGCTACAGACTTTTAAGAGTGGGGTGTGGTGGCAGGTGGTTAGCCTGAGGGAGGCACTGCCCTCTGAAAGGTTTCATATCCTTTCCGAGTTATTCCATGCAGTATCTCTGTTTGCTGGCTTACTGTATGTTCCTCCCTCTCACATGTGCTCCCATCATGATGACATCTGCCATGCTGTGATATGGCCAGAAGTCCCTGCCCAGGGCTAAACAGATGTTGGTGTCATGCCTTTGGATCTCCATGACTGTGAGTTAAATAAACCTTTTTTCTTTATAAAGTTCTAGGCCTCTGGTGTTTTGTTATACTCATGAAAACAGATTACATTGCATATTTGAATACACAAAGAACTATAAATAAGCAATCCAGCAGAAAGCTAGAAAGTATTTGGAGAAAATGTTGGGCCTGGGATTTATTTTACTCAGTGAAACACAGATGTCTCCATAGCCCATAAGGACTGAAGAAATGAGCTCTAAAATGACACAGTTTTATTTATGTTTTTAAGTAAGAATAGTGAAATATAATGATGATTGTAGCAAAGAACTTTGGAATGAGGACAAATAGAACTTGCATTTAAGAGAAAATGATCTGAATAGAATAGAATATAGGTGAGTAAAAGACTAGAAAAGCAAGCGGATGTCGAGGCCAGGGTATGCCACAGGCATGAAGAGAAGGAAGGAGTGCCATGCGGACCCAGCCCCATCGTGGAGAATGGGACTTCAACAGATTGGTACCACTAAGTAATGTGTATAGGGACTTGAAATAATGCTAACAACCTCTGGTTTCATTCCATGACTATCAAAAATTCCTCTCTTAATTTGACTTCCCATGAGCTTTCTATGGAGAGGCTTATTTCAAGCCATTACAAGCAGTTAAAATTTTTCATAGTTGGGGGATAAGAAAAAGAAATTATATATATGAAATTCTCAAAAGCATTTTTTGTTTTGTTTTGTTTGTTTTGTTTTGAGACAGGGTCTCCCTTTAGTCCCAGCTGGCCTGGAACTCCCTATGTAGACCAGGCTGGCCTTGAACTCACAGAGATCCACCTGCCTCTGCTTCCCAAGTGCTGGGATTACAGGTGTGTGCCACCATGCCCAGCATCAAAAACATTTTTAAAAGTAATAAAAAACAGTTTTTACAATACAGGAGATTGATTAATACAAGTAGGGAATATTAGAATTATTACCTTCTTAGTCTGTTAATAGTAGTTCACCTGCTGGTTGAAACAGGAAGGGACCACAGCCTACCAGCCCGGAAACCTCTGTCTCATGTCTGAATTCAGAGGGTGGGTAGCACCCCTGGAAGAACCTGGGGTCTAAAGGGAAAGACGCAGAATAATCTCTCTGAAAAACACTTTGCAGTCGATCAGCCAACCAGCTGCATTTGCTACCTAAATGTCCACTGACAAGCCCCAGAGGTCACAGGGACAATCCTGGAATGGGCATGGAGCATGTTAGCAGGTTACAGTCACTTTATAAAGCAGTACCTTCATCACCACCTTCCCAGGACACTGAACATGGAAGCCACCTTTCTTGTCTTCATCTTCACAGCCACCCACACCAAGTCTCTCTCAGGACAGCTGTTCCCTCCCCTGGTGTTATTGTGCATTATTCTCAGCTGAAATTCTGTGTTGGGGCTGAACATGCTAAGATTAGTCTAGTCTTTGTAAACTTCCCCAGTAAGAGTGCTTAGTACAAATACACTTTCTTGACAGTTTTTAGATTAGATTTATTGTTAGGGGAACCATGTCCAGGACACAAAGGCCTCGGCTCCTCCATTGGCAAGTCCCTGAAGTATCTCGGAGTGGCAGCATTTCTTGCCGAGAACAAAGCTCTAGAATGAGTCACAGCAGGGCCGGAAATAGGGATCCATGTGGAACACTATGAATATTTCACCTTCTGATGAACAAGGTTCCTGCAGTACTGGCACGATCCCAGCCCTGTGACACGATCGCAAACCAAGTTCCCTGGGAGTTTTCTTTTCTTTTTCTAATTCTGACAATCTGGAAACTGAACCTTCCCTGACAGGTGATGCTATTTGAAGCATGTGTATTGCCAAGCTATGAGGGGGTGTAGGACATGCCCCCCTCACGAATTCAGTTCGATTTGTCCTCAGAGAAAGTTTGGGGGCTCTGTGGGGGACATGGCTTTTTCTTTTTTTCTTTTCCTTTCTTCCATGGCAAAAATAAACCCACAGAAACAAACAATAAAAATGGGGGTTGAGAAGACACATGCTGCTGGTCTATGGGAAAGTTGCACAAATGTGCAAAGTGCCTGATGTTGCACCATGAGACCCAATCTTCCAGGTCCTCCAGGTCCTCCAGGTCCTCCAGGTCCCCCAGGTCCTCCAGGTCCTCAAAGTCCCCAGGTCCCCCAGGTCCCCCAGGGTCCCCCAGGTCCTCCAGGTCCTCAAGGTCCCCCAGGTCCCCAGGTCCTCCAGGTCCTCCCAGGTCCTCCAGGTCCTCCAGGTCCTCGGCAGGTCCTCGCAATGGTCCGTCCAGGTCCCCAGGTCCTCCAGGTCCTCCAGGTCCCTCAGGTCCCCGGGTCCCCCAGGTCCTTCAGGTCCCCCAGGTCCCCCGGGTCCCCCGGGTCCCCCAGGTCCTCCAGGTCTTCCAGGTCCCCCAGGTCCTCCAGGTCCTCCAGGTCCCCAGGTCTCCCAGCGTCCCAGGTCCCCAGGCTCCAGTCCCCCAGGTCCTCCAGGTCCTCCCAGGTTCCCCCAGGTCCTCCAGGTCTTCCAGGTCCCCCAGGTCCTCCAGGTCCTCAAGGTCCCCCAGGTTCCCCAGGTCCTCCAGGTCCCCCAGGTCCTCCAGGTCCCCAGTCCCCCAGGTCCTCCAGGTCCTCCAAGTCCCCCAGGTCCTCCAGGTCCCCCAGGTCCCCCAGGTCCTCCAGGTCCCCAGTCCCCCAGGACCCCCAGGTCCCCCAGGTCCTCCAGGTCCTCCAGGTCCCCCAGGTCCCCAGGTCTCCAGGTCCTCCAAGTCGCCCCAGGTCCTGCCCAGGTCCCCAGGTCCTCCAGGTCCCCCAGGTCCCCCAGGTCCTCCAGGTCCCCCAGGTCCCCCAGGTCCTCCAGGTCCCCCAGGTCCCCCAGGTCCTCCAGGTCCCCCAGGTCCTCCAAGTCCCCCAGATCCTCCGGGTCCTCCATCTCTTCTGTCCCCATTGACTACATACAAGTGAAAACTTAGTATGCAGAAGGTTGACCACTTGTCTAAAGTGTGGCTCCCAGTCAGAGGAAGGTTTCCCCCAGGAGACACTGGGCAATGTTTGAAGAAGGGAAGCACAAATGCATCCAGTGCATAAAAGCCAGAGACATGGTACACACCCTGAAATATACAAAATAGCTCCCACAGAAAATACCTATCCAGTCTACTCGCTTGTAGTTTGAAACTGAGAAATCTCATTGTAGGGCTTATGTAGTCAACTGCTACCCTGAGACAACCAGGTATTTCTAGATTATGTCTTATCAGTGTTCTGGTTTTCACAGAAAAGGAAAGAAAGAAGGAACATGTTTTTCATTCTACATGACATCCACCTAGAATGTTCTTGGGCGTATTAGTTGTTCTAGAAAACAGCATGACTCTCTCTGATTCTTATTCAGGATCTACATCTCTGAGACCAGCTGGGGCTAGTAAGGACAGGTCCTCAAGGATGGGGCTGGACAAAAGTGGTCCCTCCAGTGCAACTCATTCCTGAATCCAAACTACAAATGATGGTGAAGACCAGCAAAGGTGTCCTGCAGAGGGCACAGGTGCCAGAGGACAGCCTGTCTGTGGGGAGAACTTCCCCCACACTAGGTGGACATGGAAGGTCACTCACACACATTAACTCACATACATGAACTCATTAGAGGTCATACACAAACAAGGCCTACTAAAGCCAGTCATTGCCTCCTCCTTTGAGTTCCCAAAGTTCAGCAGAATCTCTTCCCGTGGGTGGGAAGTGCAAAGCGGCAGACATGATTGTGCAAGGAGACATGGCAGGATTCAGCTCCACCTCATGCCTGTGATGAGCCTTGCTCACATGGATCTTTTCAAAGGCAGACAACTGTCCAGGACTGAGACCTGCTTCAGGCCTCTGGGGAAGATTTCTTCCATTCATTTCCCATTTCCCCTCATGTTTGTTCTCTTTTGAAGAGGGAGTAGGTGAAGGAAAGTAAATATAAATCTCCTTTTTGGTCAAAATGTTCCCAATCTCCAGAATCCTGGAAGCATAGCAGTAAGAACAGTAACTCTATGAGTGGGCTTCTGGGACTGGAGAGTCCCAAGCTTCTCTGCAGAGAACAGAACAGAGGCCCAGGCCTTCACCAATACTCTGACGTCATGGACATGAAGAAGAATGTCTTGCCTCATAGCCACCTCTGCAGAGGTCCCAGAGGCTAGGCGTGCCCTGAAAACACACGCACCCTTTCACTCTGAGGAGTGTCCCTGAATGCAAAGAAGGGGGAGAGGTGCCCGAGTCCTGAACTGGTGTGAGGAGGTAAAGGGATGGCTTCTGACCCGGCTGCCAGCCCCGAAGCTCTTTCCTGGTGCACTGCATTTGATGCTCCCAGCCAGCAGCCTGTTCTGTTGCCCAGACAGGCATGATTACCACTCTCCTAGCACTGATGAGAAAATGGGAGGATTGGGAGTGAAATCATTGCTCAGCTGGCCATCTTATAAGTAGCAGAGATAGGGTTATACTCATGCCCAGTAGCCCCGCATTTGTGACTCTTCCTGCTGTGTGCTACTGCTTCTGATGACACCACCTGGCCTCATGACCCAGGAGAGGCCAGGTGGAATTTGTTAAGCTGGGTCCTGGGGAAAGCTGGCCACATTGAGGGTGGGACAGGTCAGGCTGAGGTACACTGTGCTCTTCTCTGTCCGTGGACTTCATAAAGACTTCCTGTGAGCTAAGGAGGAGGCTCATTGGAATACAATATTTTGAAAGAAGGAGAAAGAGCTCGCAAAGCATAATCTGTTTTCTCTGGAAGTCCAGGAAAATGTTGATCAGTTCAATCTGGTTCTGTCTGTTGTTGATATCTGCAAGTTTATGAGAAGCCAGGCTCACTGCAGTACTTCCTCTGCAGCAGGGGATGGAGAGAATCAATCCCTCCTCCACCTCCCGCCATCCCTCCCTTCTTCCTTCCCTTCTTCCCTCCCTTCCTTCCTTCCTTCCTTCCTTGCTCCCTCCCTCCCTTCCTTCCATCCTTCCTTCCTTCTGTCCTTCCTTCCATCCTTCCTTCCATCCTTCCTTCCTTCCATCCTTCCTTCCTTCCTTCAGTCCTTCCTTCCTTCCTGTCCACTCCTTCCTGCATAGCCACAGGAGCTCTGACACAGAAGGGACATGTAGCCAGGGATTTGTATCTGCTGCCAAGCTGTTTGGCTGTGTGAAGGGTTGTTCGGTGGAAGGGCGAAAGCCTGTCACCGAGAGAGAATCTGTGGAGCCTCACAGAAAGGAGAGACTGTTAGTCTTTTCATTATGAGAATTCCAGGATGTGCCAAGTGGATCGTCCCTTTGCAGGGGTGTTTGAAAGCCGCCTCGAGCCCCCCCCCCACCTGCTCCTGCTCAGCTCCCCCTTCTTACACTGTCTTTTCTCTGCAGGAGCTGGCACGTGCCTTTTCCAAGTATAGTGGTTTAGAAGGAGAATGAAAAGGCACTTTCTGGTTCATCAATTAAGTTTTAAGTTTTTTTATAAAACATACTCTTCTAAATTCCAGGAGGTTTTAGAATTAAATTCCTCATGAGGAACCCCAGATCAGTCACCTGTTTCCTGATCCATGATGGCATTTGTTTCATGGTAGGTTGATAAAGGACCTGTCGCCCTTTACCATTGCTTCTCTGATCTGTGTGACCAGAAAAAAAAAGCATGTACTCTAGCTGCCTTTTTCCTCTTACTTTGTGTGCAATTCTTTATCAGAAAACAACTCCTGTAGGCACTGGTCCAGGCTACAGTTTGGGGTCGTTCATAGCTGTTCTCCCCCAGCACCGTCCTCAGTGCACTGTCAACCCTGGAGGTAGCACCATGCACTGTCATCCCTGGAGGTAGCACCATACACTGTCATGCCTGGAGGTAGTACCATGCAATGTCAACCCTGATGGTAGCACCATGCACTGTCAACCCTGGAGGTAGCACCATGCACTGTCATCCCTGGAGGTAGTACCATGCAATGTCAACCCTGATGGTAGCACCATGCACTGTCAACCCTGGAGGTAGCACCATGTACTATCAACCTGGAGGTAGCAACATACGCTGTCATCCCTGGAGGTCTCACCATGCACTGTCAACCCTGGAGGTAGCAGCATGCACTGTCATCCCTGGAGGTAGCACCATGTACTGTCAACCCTGGAGGTAGCAGCATGCACTGTCAACCCTGGAGGTAGCACCATGCACTGTCAACCCTGGAGGTAGCACCATGCACTGTCATCCCTGGAGGTAGCAGCACGCACTGTCATCCCTAGAGGTAGGACCATGCACTGTCATCCCTGGAGGTAGCACCATGCACTGTCAACCCTGGAGGTAGCACCATGCACTCTCAACCCTGGAGGTAGCAACATGCACTGTCATCCCTGAAGGTAGTACCATGCACTGTGAATCCTGGAGGTAGCACCATGCACTGTCAACCCTGGAGGTAGCACCATGCACTGTCATCCCTGGAGGTAGCAGCACGCACTGTCATCCCTAGAGGTAGCACCATGCACTGTCATCCCTGGAGGTAGCACCATGCACTGTCATCCCCGGAGGTAGCACCATGCACTGTCATCCCTGGAGGTAGCACCATGTATTGTCAACCCTGGTTGTAGCACCACGCACTGTCATCCCTGGAGATAGCACCATGTACTGTCAACCCTGGAGGTAGCAACATATGCTGTCATCCCTGGAGGTCTCACCATGCACTGTCAACCCTGGAGGTAGCACCATGCACTGTCATCCCTGGAGGTAGCACCATGCACTGTCATCCCTGGAGGTCTCACCATGCACTGTCAACCCTGGAGGTAGCACCATGCACTGTCAACCCTGGAGATAGCACCATTCACTGTCAACCCTGGAGGTAGCAGCATGCACTGTCATCCCTGGAGGTAGCACCATGCACTGTCAACCCTGGAGGTAGCAGCATGCACTGTCATCCCTGGAGGTAGCACCATGCACTGTCATCCCTGGAGGTAGCAGCATGCACTGTCATCCCTGGAGGTAGCACCATGCACTCTCAACCCTGGAGGTAGCAGCATGCACTGTCATCCCTGGAGGTAGCACCATGTACTGTCAACCCTGGTTGTAGCACCATGCACTGTCAACCCTGGAGGTAGCACCATGTACTGTCAACCCTGGAGGTAGCACCATGCACTGTCATCCCTGGAGGTAATACCATGCACTGTCAACCCTGGAAGTAGCAGCATGCACTATCATCCCTGGAGGGAGTACCATGCACTGTCATCCCTGGAGGTCTCACCATGCACTGTCATCCCTGGAGGTAGCACCATGCACTGTCAACCCTGGAGATAGCAGCATGCACTGTCATCCCTGGAGGTAGCACCATGCACTCTCAACCCTGGAGGTAGCAACATGCACTGTCATCCCTGAAGGTAGTACCATGCACTGTCAACCCTGGAGGTAGCACCATGCACTGTCAACCCTGGAGGTAGCACCATGCACTGTCATCCCTGGAGGTAGCAGCATGCACTGTCATCCCTAGAGGTAGCACCATGCACTGTCATCCCTGGAGGTAGCACCATGCACTGACATCCCTGGAGGTAGCAGCATACACTGTCATCCCTGGACGTAGCACCATGTACTGTCAACTCTGGAGGTAGCAACATACGCTGTCATCCCTGGAGGTCTCACCATGCACTGTCAACCCTGGAGGTAGCACCATGCACTGTCAACCCTGGAGATAGCACCATGCACTGTCAACCCTAGAGGTAGCAGCATGCACTGTCATCCCTGGAGGTAGCAGCATGCACTGTCAACCCTGGAGGTAGCACCATGCACTGTCATCCCTGGAGGTAGCACCATGCACTGTCATCCCTGGAGGTAGCACCATGCACTGTCATCCCTGGAGGTAGCAGCATGCACTGTCATCCCTGGAGGTAGTACCATGCACTGTCAACCCTGGAGGTAGCACCATGCACTGTCATCCCTGGAGGTAGTACCATGCACTGTCAACCCTGGAGGTAGCAGCATGCACTGTCATCCCTGGAGGTCTCACCATGCACTGTCATCCCTGGAGGTAGCAGCACGCACTCTCAACCCTGGAGGTAGCAACATATGCTGTCATCCCTGGAGGTAGCACCATGCACTGTCATCCCTGGAGGTAGCAGCATTCACTGTCAACCCTGGAGGTAGCAACATATGCTGTCATCCCTGGAGGTCTCACCATGCACTGTCAACCCTGGAGGTAGTACCATGCACTGTCAACCCTGGAGGTAGCACCATGCACTGTCAACCCTGGGGGTAGCAGCATGCACTGTCATCCCTGGAGGTAGTACCATGCACTGTCAACCCTGGAGGTAGCACCATGCACTGTCAACCCTGGAGGTAGCACCATGTACTGTCAACCCTGGAGGTAACACCGTGCACTGTCAACCCTGGAGGTAGCAGCATGCACTGTCATCCCTGGAGGTCTCACCATGCACTGTCAACCCTGGAGGTAGCATCATGCACTGTCAACCCTGGAGGTAGCACCATGCACTGTCAACCCTGGAGGTAGCACCTTGCACTGTCAACCCTGGAGGTCGCACCATGCACTGTCAACCCTGGTGGTAGCATAGAGCATCTCTCTCCCCTTACCACAATGGGGCCAGGGATGGCTGCCAGAGAGATGTGACTGAAGAAAAAAAAAATCACAAGAAGACCTACTGGGTCTTTCCTACAAGGAAATGCAGGCCGGTCACTTCCTCTTTCCAGGTTCCCATGGTTAGGCTGAGATTCTTCCCGCCCCTCTCGTTTAGGTAAGCAAAGAACACACTGCAGTTATTTTCTACTACTCCCACCTCATCTGCCCCAGTGGCTATCAGTGGGCAAAGGCTTTCAAACTTGCCAGCCTGTACTTCAGTAATGTCTAGCTGTTCCCAGTGCCTGTGTTATTTCTCCTCAGAACAGTTCCTTCAAGTCACCCACCCCCCACTCCTCTTGCCGAGATAGTACCTGGCAGACAGGGGCAGGAGCTGAGGTCACTATATTGTCAGTCTACAGGCCAGTAGCCATGACAGTACTGTTGGGAACCCTACAAAGAGGCCTTTGTAGCTGTGAAGGCCTCTCAGCCCAGGCCCTGCCTGTCTCTTCTTCAGACCCCAGTGCCTAGGCCCCACAGGCTCAGACTTGGCTCTATCAGCCCTAGTATTCTTCCCAGCTGCTGACATGGCTCTGTGCTGGCCATTGTTGTGACTGTGCTACCTGCAATAGAGGACGGAAGGGATGGGTAGCAGCATTTCCATATTCTGTATTATAAAGACACATGTGTACTCCATACTGCAGAAAGGAACCTACATGTGTGTATTATTAATAGCTTAGCACACACCCTGTTGATGTTTGTTCTGAATTAACCTGCTCCTAACCTAGATGCCCCTGGAAGAGCACAAGGTGGATACCAGCTGCAACTATCCTGACTGCCGGAGCCCAAACAGCCACAAAAGGAAGGTAGAGTGCAAGAGCCAATAACCAGAGGCCCAGACTTCACAAGTCTCAGAAACAATGCCTTCCTCCAGGTAAAGGAACAAGACTGAGCTCTAGAATGGCTGGCTCCATTTCCCCCGCCCCCTACCCCTTCTTCTTACATAATTTGGAGTTAAGAAAGCAGGTATTAGGCTGTTAACTGGCTGCTGGCTTCTCAGATTGCCTGTTCGTGAGATAAACCACAGTGTGAGTACTACTTTTCTCTGCTCATTGGCCTCTCTGCTTTGCGACAGCATGGGCTTAGGTCTTCTGGCTATCCCAATTGATAGGTCACCGCACCACTCCCCCACGACAAGACCCCAGATGCTTACAGGGTGGTTCTGCTGTCAGCCTACTTGTCTCTTGATGTGTGGGAACTCCAAGACACCTTCCAGGCCTTTCACCTGAGGTGAAAAATCTAAATCAGTCTGTCCTCTCTCTGACTACTACACCCTGTCACTTACTTTCATGTGGCTGCAGGATGCTGCTGCTGAGTTCTGTAAGGTGCTGTAAACTCCTCCTATCTAAAGCCTGAACTCAAAGTGGGGAAGACGCACACTGCCCTGGTGGCTGCCCCCTCCCTCTCTGTTCATGTTCCGTGGACCTGAAGAACTACTTCTCCTACACTGTACTCCATCCGGAGGTGTGTGTGCTCTGCCTTCTCTGCTGGAATCAAAATGACTTATGACGGATCAAGAAAGGCAGCTTGCTGATAAGAGAAATTCCAAAGCAGTAGCCCCTCAATAGTTTTAACACTTCTACCAAAACAAAAAAAAAAAAAAAAATACATCCAATCAATACACTTATTGTTAGAGGAAGAAGGAAGCATGAACACTGAACTTAAGTCATCAGACACTGTTGGGAAAGGAATCGTGGAGGAAGTTGTGGGGTCGCAACTGTAAGTTCCCTCATCTAAAAGGCATTGAGGACATTTCCATTTTGCAGATGAGAAAGAGGAACCAAGTTTGAATTACTCATCTGGTATCTGAGACCCAGGAGGAAAACTAAGACCAGAAACTCCATGTGCTAGACAATCAGTAAGGTCATGGAACAGCACCCCAAATCTGCAATGGTCAATCTATCCCACCCAAGGTTCATACACAACATGACCCACTGAGTCAACACATGCAAACTGGGGAGAATGGACCCTGGTGCCCCTAGATAATGAGGTAAGTGTGTCAACTAAGAACCTGAGGCTTCCCATAGTCATGCTGAATCCCTGACCCAAGGCCCAATGGGGTGGCTTTTGGAGGTGAAGCCTTTGGGAGGTGATTAAGTTATGAGGAGAGAGAGTGAGTGTTTCTATGCCTCTCATGTGAGGGCCCAGGAAGAAGACAGCCATCTGCAAACCAGCCAGAGGGTCTTCACCAGAAGCCAGCCACTCAAATAACCTAAGCAAATCTCCACCCTCCAAAATAGGGTGAAATAAATTTCTGTTGTTTGATAATGAAAGGATGATAAAAGAGTTTGCTGTTCAAGTGTCCAGACCTGAGTTGAAATGCCCAGAATCCACATAACAGCCGACGCAGTAATAGGGGCCATAAAATCCCAGAGCTCCTAGGGCTGGAGAGATGGCCTAGCGGTTGAGAGTGCTGACTGCTCTTGCAGAGGACCCGGGTTCAATCCCCAGCACCCACATGGCGGCTGAGAATCATCTTTAACTCCAGTTCCAGGAGAATCCGACACCCTCTTCTGACCTCTGTAGCATTGCATGACACGAGTGCACAAACCTACATGCAGACAGTATATTCATACGATACAAAAATAAATAAATAAAATTTTAAAAATCTAACCCCCACCCCAAAATCCCAGAGCTCCTTTGGGGAGATGAGAGGAGGATCACAGAACCTCTGGGCCCAGCTAGCCTAGCAGACAAAGTAGAAAAACAACAAAGAAACTGTGTCTCAAATAAGATGAAAGGGGAAGACTTGACACCACAGGTTGTCCTCTGACCTCTAAATGTTTGCTATGGTATGTGAGGGCCTGCATTTGCACACAGTTGTGAACACTCACACACATGCACACACATACACATGCACAAACACACCAAAATCCATTGTTGTGTATCCATTTGTACAGTAATTTGTCGTTATCAGCTGCAGAGACTAGTAAGGCACAAGGAAATTTCCCATGCCATATTGATCTACTTAGTCAACGAATCCTTAACAGGGATGCATAAATGTGACCATCTCAACAAATAAACAGAAAAGCCATGCATTATATACCAGGCACTGTGGAAAGTTGGCCCAGGGCAGGAAATAAGAGCAAAACAGCCATCTGGGAATTAAAGACCAGAAAGAGGGCCACAGACTGAGCAAGACATGAGACAAGAAAAAGGAAGGAAGGACGAGGCGCGTTCCGAAGCTGTCTAGGCGGCTCCTAACATGATTCAGAAGTCTGCATGGATCACCCAACTGCTGCAGGGAAGAAGCTTCTGCTGAGCTTCTTGCTAAACCAAGAATTCCCTCCTAAGAAGGTGCAGGAATATGTGGAAGGCAACCCATCCAACACCCCCAGGCCTTTCCAGCTCTCCCCAAAATAAGCATGTGTGCTCGTTCACCAAGGGCAAAGACTTTTGCTAAGCTAAATGCTCGTGGTTTTTTCTTAGCATTTGGACCAAATTCTCCTCTTTCTTTCCCTCCTCCCTGTACTCCTTCCCAGCACAGAGACTATTAGAACAATAAGAATAAATTCTCCATTATCATGGATTCTAGCAAAAAGGATTTCTTTTTTTATTGTTATTAAACTTTTCTCATAAATCATACATTATTTCTCAATCAAATCTAGTTGCTTCCCTTTCCATGTCCCCCACCCCACCCGAGTCCCTGCACTCTGCCCTACATGTCCTGTCCTGTCTATTTTCTGACTCTTTCCAGAGTTGTTTTTTTTTTGCAGTTCTTTTATTGTTGCTCTCTCCAACTTGTATTGCTACTATACATATATATATATATATTCACATATCACTTGAATTGGTGGACTTTTTCCCCTAATATATGCCATGTTTGTGTTCTATTTTCTTCTGTACACAAAGCTATCATTGAAATTTTAAATTCTCTAAAAGAAGTCAAATATATTAACCAAAGTATTCAAGAAATAATTAATTAGTTCTATTAACAATTTTCATTAAATAAGAAGGAATGAATTGCCTATTTGAAGGAAAGTAAATTTAATAATAGACATTTTTAATAAAGCTGTTATACAATGCCTTTTTACAAATGCATCTAGCATTGATAAGATATTTGAGTTGGAGAATAAATCTTAAACCCTCAGGAAGTACAAAGATGTCATATCAATGTTCAGAATGAGATTTCTTGATTATATAATGGTGATATGAGCTGTCTCCCAGACTTAATGTGAATTAGTATGTATAAACAATGTGTTTATTATTCAATTCAGTTTAATTTTTTTTAATGTGGAAAAATATACAATTCTGTCTTTATAATATTTCTCACTGGGCTTGAGTAGATGCCCACTGGTGTGGAATTTCAACCGATAGAATAATACCACATTATAGACCTAAAGAAAACTTTACTGTTATGTGAGTGACTTAGCCAACTGACTGTCAACCTCTCTTCTGAATGGGATATGTGCACTGTTATTGCAGAATGTATCTATCCTGTAAAATGCATGAATGTGTGAAAAGAGCTTAGATTTTCAGGTTTCAGGAGAAAATAGGGAGTAGATAGTACAATATGGAGCCTCAGAATGGGATGCGTGTGAGAAATATATTACACTCTTTTAAAATAAATTTTGTTATGAGTGCTTTGCTTGCATGTATGTAAGTGTACCCATGTGTGCAATGCACACAGAGTCCAGAATAGGGCATTGGATCCCCCAGAACTGGAGTTATGGGTGGTTGTTGTCTGCTATGTGGGTGTTCAGAACTGAACCAGGCTCCTGTGTAACTGTAGCCTGTGATCTTAACCACTGTGCTACCTCTCCTGCTCCAATATAGTCCACTCTTAATAATGTTATTTAATGTTGCTTAAATCCTAAATGGAACTTCATTTTACTATCTACTAGATATTTATAAACAAGATTGCTGTATATAAAAGCTTTTTTCTTTCATCATTCTATTTATTTGTCATATTTTAATAAGCCCATTTCATGTTAGTTGCCAAGTTATTTATACTAACTTTACATTTTTTAATCTTAAACATTACCCAATATGTTTTTAATTTAGGTTACCATAGCATTTCTTGACACTGTTAACTATTCAGGTTAAATAAAAAGATAAAAGTCAATATTAAGTATTTTTCAGGCTGAAGATTAAAAACAGGGTACTTATTAACTACAGGCTTCTTGGGAGAGAATATTTTCTTTCTTTTTTCTATACTTCTCAAATTTTCCATGACAAAATGCTGCAAAATATTTGCTTCCAATATTTGTATGATTTAAATAAGAATTTAAAAGCCATGTGTCCTAATTCTGATATTAGACTTTATTCAGTGTGGTTGCATTGGCATATATTAAGTGGCAAATCATGGGGTAATATCTTTTGTAAATAAATAAACCTAGATATTTAAAAATATTATTTAGTTGAAATTTATAATTTTCAGACAACATAATTTAGTGGTATTTAGATTTCCATAAACTATCTAAGTCTCCCTTTTATGTCCCCACCCAATTTAATCTATTGNTATTCAGGATCTACATCTCTGAGACCAGCTGGGGCTAGTAAGGACAGGTCCTCAAGGATGGGGCTGGACAAAAGTGGTCCCTCCAGTGCAACTCATTCCTGAATCCAAACTACAAATGATGGTGAAGACCAGCAAAGGTGTCCTGCAGAGGGCACAGGTGCCAGAGGACAGCCTGTCTGTGGGGAGAACTTCCCCCACACTAGGTGGACATGGAAGGTCACTCACACACATTAACTCACATACATGAACTCATTAGAGGTCATACACAAACAAGGCCTACTAAAGCCAGTCATTGCCTCCTCCTTTGAGTTCCCAAAGTTCAGCAGAATCTCTTCCCGTGGGTGGGAAGTGCAAAGCGGCAGACATGATTGTGCAAGGAGACATGGCAGGATTCAGCTCCACCTCATGCCTGTGATGAGCCTTGCTCACATGGATCTTTTCAAAGGCAGACAACTGTCCAGGACTGAGACCTGCTTCAGGCCTCTGGGGAAGATTTCTTCCATTCATTTCCCATTTCCCCTCATGTTTGTTCTCTTTTGAAGAGGGAGTAGGTGAAGGGAAAGTAAAAATATAAAATCTCCTTTTTGGTCAAATGTTCCCAATCTCAGAATCCTGGAAGCATAGCAGTAAGCAACAGTAACCTATGAGTGGGCTTCTGGGACTGGAGAGTCCAAGCTTCTCTGCAGAGAACAGAACAGAGGCCCAGGCCTTCACCAATACTCTGACGTCATGGACATGAAGAAGAATGTCTTGCCTCATAGCCACCTCTGCAGAGGTCCCAGAGGCTAGGCGTGCCCTGAAAACACACGCACCCTTTCACTCTGAGGAGTGTCCCTGAATGCAAAGAAGGGGGAGAGGTGCCCGAGTCCTGAACTGGTGTGAGGAGGTAAAGGGATGGCTTCTGACCCGGCTGCCAGCCCCGAAGCTCTTTCCTGGTGCACTGCATTTGATGCTCCCAGCCAGCAGCCTGTTCTGTTGTCCCAGCAGGCATGATACCTGCACTCTCCTAGCACTGTGAGAAATGGGAGATAAAAGAAAACAAACAGGAGATTGGAGTGAAAGTCATTGCGCTCAGCTGGCCATCTTATAAGTAAGCAGGGGAAGGGGGATAGGGTTATTATCCTGCCCAGTAGCCCCGCATTTGTGACTCTTCCTGCTGTGTGCTACTGCTTCTGATGACACCACCTGGCCTCATGACCCAGGAGAGGCCAGGTGGAATTTGTTAAGCTGGGTCCTGGGGAAAGCTGGCCACATTGAGGGTGGGACAGGTCAGGCTGAGGTACACTGTGCTCTTCTCTGTCCGTGGACTTCATAAAGACTTCCTGTGAGCTAAGGAGGAGGCTCATTGGAATACAATATTTTGAAAGAGGAGAAAGAGCTCGCAAAGCATATCTGTTTTCTCCTGGAAGTCCAGTGAAAATGTTGATCAGTTCAATTGTCCTGGTTCTGTCTGTTGTTGATATCTGCAAGTTTATGAGAAGCCAGGCTCACTGCAGTACTTCCTCTGCAGCAGGGGATGGAGAGAATCAATCCCTCCTCCACCTCCCGCCATCCCTCCCTTCTTCCTGTCCCTTCTTCCCTCCCTTCCTTCCTTCCTCCTTCCTGCTCCCTCAATCCATCCCTCCTTCCATACGTTTTCCTGTCATTATGCCTTTTCCTTTCGTCATCCTTCCTATCCATCCTTCCTTTCCTTCCATCCTTCCTTCCTTCCTTCAGTCAATTCCTTCTTCCGGTCCACTCCTTCTGCCATAGCCACAGGAGCTCTGACACAGAAGGGACATGTAGCCAGGGATTTGTATCTGCTGCCAAGCTGTTTGGCTGTGTGAAGGGTTGTTCAGTGGAAGGGCGAAAGCCTGTCACCGAGAGAGAATCTGTGGAGCCTCACAGAAAGGAGAGACTGTTAGTCTTTTCATTATGAGAATTCCAGGATGTGCCAAGTGGATTGTCCCTTTGCAGGGGTGTTTGAAAGCCGCCTCGAGCCCCCCCCCCACCTGCTCCATGCTCAGCTCCCCCTTCTTACACTGTCTTTTCTCTGCAGGAGCTGGCACGTGCCTTTTCCAAGTATAGTGGTTTAGAAGGAGAATGAAAAGGCACTTTCTGGTTCATCAGCACTTAAGTGTTTAAGTTTTTTTATCAAACATAACTCTTCTAAATTCCAGGAGGATTTAGAAATTAAAAAGTCCTCATGAGGAACCCAGATCAGTCACCTGTTTCCTGATCCATGATGGCATTTGTTTCATGGTAGGTTGATAAAGGACCTGTCGCCCTTTACCATTTCTTCCTGATGCGTGGTGACCAGAAAAAAAAAGCAGTACTTAGCTGCCTTTTTCCTCTTACTTTGTGTGCAATTCTTTATCAGAAAACAACTCCTGTAGGCACTGGTCCAGGCTACAGTTTGGGGTCATTCATAGCTGTTCTCCCCCAGCACCGTCCTCATGTACTGTCATCCCTGGAGGTAGCACCATGCACTGTCATCCCTGGAGGTAGTACCATGCACATGTCAACCCTGATGGTAGCACCATGCACTGTCAACCCTGGAGGTAGCACCATGTACTATCAACCTGGAGGTAGCAACATACTGCTGTCATCCCTGGAGGTCTAGCACCATGCACTGTCAACCCTGGAGGTAGCAACATGCACTGTCATCCCTGGAGGTAGCACCATGTACTGTCAACCCTGGAGGTAGCAGCATGCACTGCTCAATCCCTGGAGGTAGGTATTGACAACCCGAGATAGCAGCATGCACTGTCAACCCTGGAGGTAGCACCATGACACTGTCATCCCTGGAGGTAGCAGCACCATGCACTGTCATCCCTAGCAGCATGCACTGAAGGAGAGCTGCATGCACTGTCATCCCTGGAGGTAGCACCATGCACTGTCAACCCTGGAGGTAGCACCATGCACTGTCAACCCTGGAGGTAGACCATGCACTGTCATCCCTGAGGTAGTACCATGCACTGTGAATCCTGGAGTTGCACCATGCACTGTCACCCTGGAGGTAGCACCATGCACTGTCATCCCTGGAGGTAGCAGCACGCACTGTCATCCCTAGAGGTAGCACCATGCACTGTCACCCTGGAGGTAGCACCATGCCCTGTCATCCCGGAGGTAGCACCATGCACTGTCATCCTGGATGTCTCCTTCACCCTTCACTCCTGTCTCCCTTCCCTCCACTCTTGCACATGTTGTCACCCTGGTAGCACCGCACTGTCATCCCGGATAGCACATGACTGTCAACCCTGGAGGTAGCACCATGTATTGTCAACCCTGGAGGTAGCAACATATGCTGTCATCCCTGGAGGTAGCACCATGTATTGTCAACCCTGGAGGTAGCAACATATGCTGTCATCCATGGAGGTTCACCATGCACTGTCAACCCTGGAGGTAGCACCATGCCTGTCAACCCTGGATGTAGCACCATTCACTGTCAACCCTGGAGGTAGCAGCATGCACTGTCATCCCTGGAGGTAGCACCTGCACTGTCAACCCTGGAGGTAGCACATGCACTGTCATCCCTGGAGGTAGCAACATACACTGTCATCCCTGGACGTAGCACCATGTACTGTCAACCCTGGAGGTAACACCGTGCACTGTCAACCCTGGAGGTAGCAACATACACTGTCATCCCTGGACGTAGCACCATGTACTGTCAACCCTGGAGGTAGTACCATGCATGTCAACCCTGGAGGTAGCAGACATGCAGCTGTCATCCCTGGAGGTCTCACCATGCACTATCATCCCTGGAGGTAGCAGCATGCACTGTCAACCCTGGAGGTAGCAACATACACTGTCATCCCTGGAGGTAGGACACATCACTGTCATCCCTGGAGGTAGCAGCATGCACTGTCAACCCTGGAGGTAGCAACATATGCTGTCATCCCTGGAGGTCTCACCATGCACTGTCAACCATGGAGGTAGTACCATGCACTGTCAACCCTGGAGGTAGCACCATGCACTGTCATCCCTGGAGGTAGTACCATGCACTGTCATCCCTGGAGGTAGCAGCATACACTGTCAACCCTGGAGGTAGCAGCATGCACTCTCAACCCTGGAGCTAGCACCATGCACTGTCAACCATGGAGGTAGTACCATGCACTGTCAACCCTGGGTAGAGTAGCAACCCTGGAGGTAGCACTGTCATCCCTGGAGGTAGCACCATGTATTGTCAACCCTGGAGGTAGCACCATTCACTGTCATCCCTGGAGGTAACACCATGCACTGTCAACCCTGGAGTAGCAGCATGCACTGTCATCCCTGGAGGTTCACCATGCACTGTCAACCCTGGAGGTAGCAACATCACTGTCATCCCTGGAGTAGCACCATGTACTGTCAACCCTGGAGGTAACACCGTGCACTGTCAACCCTGGAGGTAGCAACATCACTGTCATCCCTGGAGGTAAGCACCATGCACTTGTCAACCCTGGAGGTAGCAGCATGCACTGTCATCCCTGGAGGTAGTACCATGCATGTCACCTGAGGTAGCACCATGCACTGTCAACCCTGGAGGTAGCACATGCATCTGTCAACCCCCTTCCCCTGGAGGTAGACCATGCACTGTCAACCCTGGGGGTAGCAGCATGCACTGTCATCCCTGGAGGTAGCAACATGCACTGTCAACCCTGGAGGTAGCACCATGCACTGTCAACCCTGGAGGTAGCACCATGCACTGTCAACCCTGGAGGTAGCACCATGCACTGTCATCCCTGGAGGTAGCAGCATGCACTGTCATCCCTGGATGTCAACATGCCCTGTCAACCCTGGAGGTAGCACCCTGCACTGTCAACCCTGGAGGTAGCAACATGCACTGTCAACCCTGGAGGTAGCACCCTGCACTGTCAACCCTGGAGGTAGCAACCATAGCACTGTCATCCCTGGAGTAGCACCATGACTGTCAACCCTGGGGTAACACCGTGCACTGTCAACCCTGGAGGTGACCATGCACTGTCAACCCTGGTGGTAGCATAGAGCATCTCTCTCCCCTTACCACAATGGGGCCAGGGATGGCTGCCAGAGAGATGTGACTGAAGAAAAAAAAATCACAAGAAGACCTACTGGGTCTTTCCTACAAGGAAATGCAGGCCGGTCACTTCCTCTTTCCAGGTTCCCATGGTTAGGCTGAGATTCTTCCCGCCCCTCTCGTTTAGGTAAGCAAAGAACACACTGCAGTTATTTTCTACTACTCCCACCTCATCTGCCCCAGTGGCTATCAGTGGGCAAAGGCTTTCAAACTTGCCAGCCTGTACTTCAGTAATGTCTAGCTGTTCCCAGTGCCTGTGTTATTTCTCCTCAGAACAGTTCCTTCAAGTCACCCACCCCCCACTCCTCTTGCCGAGATAGTACCTGGCAGACAGGGGCAGGAGCTGAGGTCACTATATTGTCAGCTACAGGCCAGTAGCCATGACAGTACTGTTGGGAACCCTACAAAGAGGCCTTTGTAGCTGTGAAGGCCTCTCAGCCCAGGCCCTGCCTGTCTCTTCTTCAGACCCCAGTGCCTAGGCCCCACAGGCTCAGACTTGGCTCTATCAGCCCTAGTATTCTTCCCAGCTGCTGACATGGCTCTGTGCTGGCCATTGTTGTGACTGTGCTACCTGCAATAGAGGACGGAAGGGATGGGTAGCAGCATTTCCATATTCTGTATTATAAAGACACATGTGTATCCATACTGCAGAAAGGAACCTACATGTGTGTGATTATTAATAGCTTAGCACACACCCTGTTGATGTTTGTTCTGAATTAACCTGCTCCTAACCTAGATGCCCCTGGAAGAGCACAAGGTGGATACCAGCTGCAACTATCCTGACTGCCGGAGCCCAAACAGCCACAAAAGGAAGGTAGAGTGCAAGAGCCAATAACCAGAGGCCCAGACTTCACAAGTCTCAGAAACAATGCCTTCCTCCAGGTAAAGGAACAAGACTGAGCTCTAGAATGGCTGGCTCCCTTTCCCCTGCCCCCCACCCCTTCTTCTTACATAATTTGGAGTTAAGAAAGCAGGTATTAGGCTGTTAACTGGCTGCTGGCTTCTCAGATTGCCTGTTCGTGAGATAAACCACAGTGTGAGTACTACTTCTCTCTGCTCATTGGCCTCTCTGCTTTGCGACAGCATGGGCTTAGGTCTTCTGGCTATCCCAATTGATAGGTCACCGCACCACTCCCCCATGACAAGACCCCAGATGCTTACAGGGTGGTTCTGCTGTCAGCCTACTTGTCTCTTGATGTGTGGGAACTCCAAGACACCTTCCAGGCCTTTCACCTGAGGTGAAAAATCTAAATCAGTCTGTCCTCTCTCTGACTACTACACCCTGTCACTTACTTTCATGTGGCTGCAGGATGCTGCTGCTGAGTTCTGTAAGGTGCTGTAAACTCCTCCTATCTAAAGCCTGAACTCAAAGTGGGGAAGACGCACACTGCCCTGGTGGCTGCCCCCTCCCTCTCTGTTCATGTTCCGTGGACCTGAAGAACTACTTCTCCTACACTGTACTCCATCAGGAGGTGTGTGTGCTCTGCCTTCTCTGCTGGAATCAAAATGACTTATGACGGAGTCGAGAAAGGCAGCTTGCTGATAAGAGAAATTCCAAAGCAGTAGCCCCTCAATAGTTTTAACACTTCTACCAAAAAAAAAAAAAAAAAAAAAAATACATCCAATCAATACACTTATTGTTAGAGGAAGAAGGAAGCATGAACACTGAACTTAAGTCATCAGACACTGTTGGGAAAGGAATCATGGAGGAAGTTGTGGGGTCGCAACTGTAAGTTCCCTCATCTAAAAGGCATTGAGAACATTTCCATTTTGCAGATGAGAAAGATGAACCAAGTTTGAATTACTCATCTGGTATCTGAGACCCAGGAGGAAAACTAAGACCAGAAACTCCATGTGCTAGACAATCAGTAAGGTCATGGAACAGCACCCCAAATCTGCAATGGTCAATCTATCCACCCAAGTTCATACACAACATGACCCACTGAGTCAACACATGCAAACTGGGGAGAATGGACCCTGGTGCCCCTAGATAATGAGGTAAGTGTGTCAACTAAGAACCTGAGGCTTCCCATAGTCATGCTGAATCCCTGACCCAAGGCCCAATGGGGTGGCTTTTGGCGGTGAAGCCTTTGGGAGGTGATTAAGTTATGAGGAGAGAGAGTGAGTGTTTCTATGCCTCTCATGTGAGGGCCCAGGAAGAAGACAGCCATCTGCAAACCAGCCAGAGGGTCTTCCCCAGAAGCCAGCCACTCAAAACCTAAGCCATCTCCACCTCCCAAAATAGGGTGAATAATTTCTGTGTTTTGATATGAAAGGTGATAAGGTTTGCTGTGCAAGTGTCCAGACCTGAGTTGAAATGCCCAGATCCACATACAGCCGGCGCAGTAATAGGGGCCATAAATCCCAGAGCTCCTAGGGCTGGAGAGATGGCCTAGCGGTTAAGAGTGCTGGACTGCTCTTGCGAGGAACCCGGGTTCAATCCCCAGCACCCACATGGCGGCTGAGAACCATCTTTAACTCCAGTTTCCAGGAGAATCCGACACCCTCTTCTGACCTCTGCAGCATTGCATGACACGAGTGCACACAACTACATGCAGACAGATAATTCATACAATACAAAAAATAAATAAATAAATTTAAAAATCTAACCCCCACCCCAAAATCCCAGAGCTCCTTTGGGGAGATGAGAGGAGGATCACAGAACCTCTGGGCCCAGCTAGCCTAGCAGACAAAGTAGAAAAACAACAAAGAAACTGTGTCTCAAATAAGATGAAAGGGGAAGACTTGACACCCACAGGTTGTCCTCTGACCTCTAAATGTTTGCTATGGTATGTGAGGGCCTGCATTTGCACACAGTTGTGAACACTCACACACATGCACACCACTACCACATGCACAAACACACCAAAATCCATTGTTGTGTATCCATTTGTACAGTAATTTGTCGTTATCAGCTGCAGAGAATAGTAAGGCACAAGGAAATTTCCCATGCCCTATTGATCTAATTAGTCAACGATCCTTAACAGGGATGCATAAAATGTGACCATTCCACAATAACAGAAAAGCCATGCATTATATACCAGGCACTGTGGAAAGTTGGCCCAGGGCAGGAAATAAGAGCAAAACAGCCATCTGGGAATTAAAGACCAGAAAGAGGGCCACAGACTGAGCAAGACATGAGACAAGAAAAAGGAAGGAAGACGAGGCGCGTTCCGAAGCTGTCTAGGCGGCTCCTAACATGATTCAGAAGTCTGCATGGATCACCCAACTGCTGCAGGGAAGAAGCTTCTGCTGAGCTTCTTGCTAAACCAAGAATTCCCTCCTAAGAAGGTGCAGGAATATGTGGAAGGCAACCCATCCAACACCCCCAGGCCTTTCCAGCTCTCCCCAAAATAAGCATGTGTGCTCGTTCACCAAGGGCAAAGACTTTTGCTAAGCTAAATGCTCGTGGTTTTTTCTTAGCATTTGGACCAAATTCTCCTCTTTCTACTTTCCCTCCTCCCTGTACTCCTTCCCAGCACAGAGAATATTAGAACAATAAGAATAAATTCTCCATTATCATGGATTCTAGCAAAAAGGATTTCTTTTTTTATTGTTATTAAACTTTTCTCATAAATCATACATATTTCTCAATCAAATCTAGTTGCTTTCCTTTCCATGTCCCCCACCCACCCGAGTCCCTGCCACTCTGCCCTACATGTCCTGTCCTGTGTCTTTTTCTGACTCTTTCCAGAGTTGTTTTTTTTTTCAGTTCTTTTTTGTGCTCTCTCCAACTTGTATTGCTATATACATATATATATATATTATATATATATATATATATAATGTTCCTAATGATGCACACAGAAGTCCTTATTAAGCCCAGCATAGTGCTGCACACCTTTAATCCCCCTGGGGCAGACAGGAGATACAATTCAAGAGCCAGCCTGGTCTATATAGCAAGTTCCAGGCCAGCTGGGGCTACAGGAAAAACCCTGTCTCAAAAAGAGAAAAAAAAAATCCTTAAGATTTACATATACATTAGGGAAAAGAAATGTGCCACATAAGCCACTTGGAAAGGAAGTTGTGGTAGTATGAAAGAGAAATGCCCCCCCCCCCCAGGCTCAAGCTTTTGAACATTTGGTCCCCAGATAGCTGTGCTATTTGGGGAGGCCATGTAGTCCTGCTGGAGGAAGTATGTCACTGAAGATGGGCTTTGGGTATTAGTAGCCTTGTCCCACTTTGCGTTGGCTCTCTTCTTGTTGTCTGTGGTTGAAGATAAAATCTCTGGACGTCCTGATCCAGTAGTCTGCTGCTGCCACGCCTCCCCCTGTGGAACCAAAGCTGAAGGAAACATTTTCTTTCTTTCCTAAGTCACTTTTGGTCATGGTGTTTTATCAGAGCTACAGAAAAGTAGCTAATGCGGAAATGCTCTGTGTGACAGTCTGAGTTAACTCGTTTTTTTTGTGTAAATTTTTTTTAAAGAGCATCTTAATTATCTTATATCCCCTCCCCTCTGGCACCCTCCCAGAGCCCCGCCCCACACACACAACACACTGGATTTCATGCATTCTGTCATTTGTGTTAAGCCCTGTTGAGTCAAGTTGTGTCCCCAGACATCCCTCAGTGCAAATTCATCCACCTCTCTGTTGGCCTATCTAGAGTCCCCTCCATTTAAGAAAATCAGAGGTAGCTCATTTTTATTCAGCTAATATTTTACAATATACTGCATTTTAAATAGCACATTTTAAACTTAGGGAAGGGTTCTGGTATTTGAGTCTTGGGCTTCATACGTAACATGTGCTCATCCACTTCTGAACTGCATCTCTAGCATCTAGACAATTCCTTTCTAGAAACAATTTTCATCTGCTCTGTCCCCAAAAGGACTGCAGGTAGGGAAGATGTCATTGCCACTACCCTCTGCATGACGGCAGCTCCACGTGACTTCACATCCTTGGAAATGGCAACGGGTCTCTAATTTGCATTGCCCTTACAATGCTGTCCTGGTTTTTAAATTTTATAATGTATTTTATATATTTATAATTCTGAGAAAGAAAAACCCTATCATCTTCTGCTCTTCCATTTATCTGATAATGCTGGGATGTTCTATCATCAGAAAAAATTGTGGGTTCATGCATGTTTTATTTTGCCAAACACTTTATGTTTCTAGGGTCCATATCTATTATTGATACAGAAATAAATGTACATAAGGCCCCACTGTGAGACTTTCTCCCCTTTGGGGATCTCAGATTGCTTCTCTGGCTTGAAGCTTATTTCCTGCACATGCTGTATGCTTTGGCTGCCTGAGGCAGCTCTCGGGTAGGTACCATGCTATTATTACTCCTTGCTTTTCTTACCACACTATTGTTACTCCTTGCTTTTCTTACCACACTATTGTTACTCCTTGCTTTTCTTACCACACTATTGTTACTCCTTGCTTTTCTTACCATGCTATTATTACTCCTTGCTTTTCTTACTATGCCATTGTTACCCCCTTGCTTTCCCTTAGCTTAGGATGCTCTTCATAAAATTGTGCTTTGAAATCTCCTCATCCTTTACCTCACTCCACAAGAAATTGCCTGGTATCCAGCTTTCAGGTAATCTCTGTAGTTCTTTCTGTGCCTAACAAGCCTAGCTACATAGAGGAATCAGAACTCATCAACTCTGCACTATTCCAACCACCTTTGAGTCCTGAACATCTCACCCTATTAACATGACCCAGAGGTCTAAACAGGCAAGCTTCTCAAGCCCTCATTCCTCATATCGATTCCTTTACCAGACAAATTTTTTTTTTCTTAGCTTTATACATGTAAAGAATCCATCAGGGCCCAGAATATCCTTCCCCTATGGTTTCCACCTGCTTTTTGCTTAGGTACCTGTATTAAGGTTCTCTAGAAGAGCAATATATTGGTTTAAATGATACAATCTTAGTAGTCAATAATGCCTGTCTCACTGGAGAGGCTGAGAACCTGGTAGCTGCTCAGTCCATGAGGCTGGACATCTCAGAAGTCCAAATCTGGCTCTGTGTGCCCAGAGGATTCCTGGAGAGCTGCTGGTCTTCAGTCCACATTGGAAGCCTAAAACTAGGTCCTAATTTTACTGAAGGAATGCAGCAGTAGCAAGAGCAGAGTGGATGGACTTGTAGCAAGAGTGAAGGCAAGCAGGCAGAAGCAAAGCTTCCTTCTTCCATCTTTCATCTGGGCTGCCACCAAAGGTGCTGTCCACATTTAGGGCCAGTCTTCCCACTTCAATAATCTGATCATTCAGTATCTGCTTTTTAGTTGATTCCAGACCCCATCAAGTTGACAGTCTAGATTAACCATCACTGTACCTCTTCCTGTTTCTAAATCCATGATCTGTTTTTCATACCTCATACCTATCCTTAGTTTCCTGAGGAGGTGATTACATGCTGTCACTGTGGGGCTGGATTCCACTCTCTCCTGTGCACCATAGATATATGCTGCTCTGGCCTTTGTCCCATGATCCATAATCCTGCATCCGTGATGGCTTGCTCTCCTTGGACTTGTGTCCTGCCCTCCTTCTACCCTGATGAGCCAAAATCTTTGTTTCCTTCAATTCCTCACTGAAAAGTAAAAATATGAAAATATTAAGATACTTAAAGTAGGCAATGCGTGGGTTGGTCTGTTTGCTGTGTGCATTCAAACACAACTTGCACAGCAGAAGGCACCGTTCTTTCCTGCTCTGTGTCAGTTAGGTTGCATGATAGTATTTCCTGCGTGGTTTGCCACTATTACTGAGCCAATTTGGCTTAGCAAATGGTAAGTCTGAGCCAGTCTTAGCCCTTTCAGAAAGTGAATGTGCATTTTTAAATAAGCCAGTGAGGACATTCTGTTTGTTTGTACTTTTTTTTTTTTTTTGGTCTTTTTGAGACAGGGTGTCCCTGTAGCTCTGGCTGTCCTGGAACTCACTCTGTAGACCAAGCTGGCCCTGAACTCACAGAGATACGCCCGTCTCTACCTCCCAAGTCCAAGGATTAAAGGCATGCACCACCACATCCAGCTTATTTGTACTTTTTTTTAAATTTATTTCTGTATGTGTATGAATGTACTGTCTGCATGCAAGTCTGTGCACCCGTGTCGTGCAATGCCGCGGAGGTCAGAAGAGGGTGTCAGATTCCCCTGGAACTGGAGTTCTCCGGGAATTGGAGTTACAGATGGTTCTCAGCCGCCATGTGGGTGCTGGGGATCGAACCCGGGTCCTCTGTAAGAGCGGTCAGTGCTCTTAACTGCTAGGCCATCTCTCCAGCCCCTTATTTGTACTTTTAAGGTCATCGATGTATGTTCACCCGGCAGTTAGCTCGAAACATCACACTCTCTTGAAGTAGAGGACAGGAAGGGGAAACCATCAGCCTCACTGATTATACCATGCTGTCTTTCAGTCTATGGGAAATGCTGATAAAGACCTTTCAGACTACAAGGAAATATCCTTTGAGGAAAAGTTTATTTTTTCAAGTTTCTTATTGATGTTTTAAAATAAAACATAGAGCGATGGATGAATACCATTAGACCCTTGACTGTCCAGTGCTGCTCCACCCAGCACGCCTCGTCACTGACGAAGGATACAGCAGTGTCTAGGGACCCTCAGCGGTCCATTAGGCTAGGAGCTATCATGGCAGAAAGGGCACATCCGCTCTTCCCCATCCCTTTACTTCCCTGAACCAAACAATAAGTCCCAAGAATTTTCATCCAACTGTCTTACTGCTAGATTTTTTTTTAATGTTTTTGTGCGTATGAGTGTACTGTCTGCATTTAGGTTTGTGCACCCATGTCATGCAATGCCGCAGAGGTCAAAAGAGGGCGTCAGATTCCCCTGGAACTGGAGTTAAGGATGGTTCTCAGCCACCATGTGGGTGCTGGGGATCAAATCCGGGTCCTCTGCAAGAGCAGTCAGCACTCTTAACCACTAGGATATCTCTCCAGCCCCTCTGCTACATTTTTAAGTAATCTAAAATGTTGATTAATCTCTTCCAGAAAATGTCCTAAGATGAATTAATAATTCTTCTGATAAAGCCCATATTATGTAATACGCAACATTTCTACCTGTTTGTGTGATTAAAATAAGGCTATTATTTTAGACTGATTTCAGAAAACACACAGTTTATTGACATATAAAGATTTTTTTTCTTCATAATACTTAAAAAGAACAAGAATCATGACAACAAATATCACAGGGTACAGTCATCTCTCAGCAACTTTCAGGGGGAGGATGTTTGTTCCAAAAGCTGCGCAGATATCAGAAGCCAGCAATGCTCAAGTCCTTATATAGAATGCTATAATAGAACCTTCAGAACAGAAAGGGAAGAGTGAGTTAGACTTCCAATATATAATCAAAATTGAAAGCCTGAAACCTAGACTGTTTATGAAGTTAACACTCCATAAACAAGGAGAAAAAAATGCATCTGAAGGAGGCAAGCAAAGCAAGCATTCAACATAGTGAAGATTCACATCAGAATATAGGCAAAAAGGGAAACCCACATTCCAGGGACACAACAAAGGGACAACATAGGAAAGGTGCAGGATAATTCCGCACCAAGCTCTACCAACCCTGTGGGAGATTCCTACAGTGGGATCCCCCTGGGGATGGCCCAGGACACAGATCTTAGAGGAACAATTGCAGACATATTCAAAGAAGTGAAAGAATATAAAGAACAAGTCAGAGAATTAAGGAGAGAGAATGAGAAACCCAAGAAAGACCTAGAGGAAGTGGAAACACTGAAAAAGGAAACCAACCAGCGAAGCAAGGAGCTACAGGAAGAGATTGAGAAGCTCCAAAAGGAAGTGGAAATACTAAAGAAATCACAAGATGAAATGAAAAAGGAAATAGAACACTCATCCAATCAAGAGGAAAGGAATGGAAAAAGCCTCAGAAATAGAATGGAGGAAGCAGAACAAAGAATATCAGACCTGGAAGATAACACAGAACAACTAAAAACATCAAGTAAAGAATATGAAAAATTTAAAAATACACAAAAGTAAAACAACCAGGAAATAATGGGACACTATGAAAAGATCAAACCTCCACATCATACGGATAGAGGAAGTAGAAGAATCCCAAGAAAAAGGTATTGATCAGATCTTCAATGGAATAATAGATGAAAATTTCTCCAAACTAAAAAAAGACAAACCAATACAAATACAAGAAGCACAAAGAACTCCAAACAGACAAGATCAGAAAAGAAACTCCCCATGCCATATCATAGATAAGACACTAGACACCCAAAACAAAGACAAAATTCTGAAAGCCACAAGAGAAAAACAACAAGTTACAGATAAGGGGAAACCCATCAGAATTACAACTGATTTCTTAGTGCAAACTATGAAAGCAAGAAGAACGTGGAGCAAAGAATTCCCAGTATTAAAGGACAATAGATGCCAACTCAGGTTACTATACCCAGTAAAAATGTCAATTATAGTTGAAGGAGAGAGAAAAATCTTCCATGACATAAACAAAATGATAGAATACATATCTGGAAAACCAACCCTTCAGAGAATGCTTGAAGCAATGCAAATGGAAGGGCTGGAGAGATGGCCTAGCAGTTAAGAGCACCGACTGCTCTTGCAGAGGACCTGGGTTCAATCCCCAGCTACCACATGGCGGCAGAGAACCATCTGAGACTCCAATTCCAGGAGAACTCCAGTTCCAGGGGAATCCAAAACCCTCTGCGGCATTGCACAACACAGGTGCACAGGCTTGCATGCAGACAGTACATTCATACACATACAGAAATAAATAAAATTTAAAAAAATTTTAAATGCAAATGGATAATAAGGTGAAAGGAACCAACACACATCTTTCAATTATAACCTTAAATATTAATGAACTAAACTCCCCAATCAAAAGACATAGACTGGGAGATTGGATTAGGAAACAGAACCCATCTATATGCTGTCTGCAAGAAACCCATCTCACTCTCAAGGATAGGCACCAACTTAAGGTGAAGGGATGGAAAAAATATTCCAAGCAAATAGTACCAAAAAGAAAGCAGGTGTTGCTATTTTAATATCAGACAAAATAGACTTCAAAGTAAAAGAAATCAGAAGAGACAAAGAGGGCCATATATATGCACCAACTCTGGTACACCAAACTTTATAAAAACAATTCTCCAGGACCTCAAGGCACAGATTAACCCCAGCACACTCATAGTAGGGGACTTCAGTACCACACTAAGTACTTTAGACAGATCAACCAGACAAAGAATAAACAGAGAGACATCTGAACTGAAGGATATGATACGCCAAATGGACCTCACAGACAGCTACCAAATATTCCACTCAAATACCAGAGAATACACTTTCTACTCAGCATGGAACATTCTCCAAAATTGACCACATACTCGGACACAGACAAAAACCTCAACAAATACAAAAAGATTGAAATAATTTCATGCATTCTATCAGACCACAGTGTAATAAAACTCAATATCAACACCAGGATAAGCCCTACTATCTATAAGACTAAACAACACTCTCCTGAATAATGAATGTGTCAAGAAAGAAATAAAGAAAGAAATAAAAGCATTCCTGGAATTGAATGACAATGATAATACAACATGACAAAACCTATGGGATACTTTAAAAGCAGTCCTAAGAAGGAAGTTTATAGCCCTGAGTGCCTACATCAGAAAAACAGAGCACAAGTGAATAATCTAACATTGCAGCTAAAAACACCTGATAGACAACAACAAAGGAACCCTAAACACAACAGACAGGAAAAAAATAACAAAAATCAGAGCAGAAATCAATGAAATAGAAACAAAGAAAGCAATACAAAAAAAGCAATGAATCCAAAAGTTGGTTCTGTGAGAGAATAAACAAGATAGACAGACCTCAAGCCCGGTTAACCAAAAGAAAGAAAGAGCAACTCTAAATCAATAAAATTTGTGATGAAAGAGGAAACATCACAACAGACAATGAAAATATCCAGATGATCATACGGAAACATTTCAAAAACCTATACTGTACTAAGTTTGAAAACCTAGAAGAAATGGACTAATATCTGAAATTCTGATAATCACCAAAGCTTAACCAAGAAGACATTAACAGCTTAAACAGACCCATAATATGTGAAGAAATTGAAGATGTAATAAGAAATCTCCCTAAGCATGAACCTCTGGCTTTTGCTTGTGGAATGGGGACCTTGCTGAGTATCTTGTCCCTCTGTAGGGTCCAGACCACCAAACCAAGCCTCCTTTCTCTGAGCCCCCCTGTCCAGGCCCTCAGCATTAATCGTCTGAGCCCCCTGCAGAGAGGCTCCAAGGAACAAGGGGCTTACACCAGGAAGGGGAGGGCAGCCAAAGCTTGACGCTGCTTAGGGCTCGCACCTGCCGCCGCCCCCTCACTGGTGGTGTACCAGTTCCCTTTAGGCCTTTTCTGCCTTACACATGTACATGTACATGAAGTCTCTGCTTACCCTGCGCTCTCCATACATCTCAAGTTCAAAGAACCACAAAGGGTTAAGAGGGCACCCTCCAAAATGAACTGATTATTTCATGAATCTCCTCTCCAGGCTCCAGGGTGGGGTTGGGAGGACTTAGCTTAGGGAGTTGGGAGTTAAGACTGCAGAAGGGCTCGAGAATTGGATACAGGTTTTGAGGCCCCTCATGTCATTACCCCATAAACCCCGTCACCACCCCATTGTGTACTCTGATGCCCCCAATATTCAACTGGGCAGCTAGATGGCCCATAATTCTGGGCCTTTGTCATTTACTAGGGCATCCCAGGAAACTTTCCAGTGATCCCCTGCCATGGGCACCCCCCTGGGATCAAGCCCCTCCCAGGCCGTTGTCCCCAGCCCCTCCTGCCCCAGCCCACCCGCTTGCCTTGGTGCTCAGCCCTCCCTTGGGAGCAGGTTGGGGCAAGCTGGAGGCCCGAGCTGGAGGGGCGGTGTTGCTGTTCATAGCTTTCGTTCCATTGCCGTTGCTCTGTTGGATTTAATTTGAGTCTTCCTGATTCTTCCCTTCTGTAAAGTGTACATTATCAAGTTCCTTGTTTTATATATATATATATATATAAATATATATATATATTATACATACAAACTGTACTCTTTTTGCCTTTGTACATTCAGGCAAGAAGAGAAAATAAATTTTTAAGAGACAATCACAAATCTGTGAGGGCTGCTGGTTATTTCTCTGGAGTTTGCTGCTGAGCTGCCGCCTCCTCCCAGCTTCTCTGATCTCCCTCAGCTTTCCCTGTCTCCCTAGTCCCGCTCCATATGCATCCTCAGCTTCATCTTCCCTGCCTGACAGCAAGCTGTTAATTCCAGTGTGCAGACTACCTGCCCTGCAGCCTTTTCCTGCCCAACATTTTCTAGTTGGCCACCTCTCTACCTTTTAGCTCCCATTCACCAAAGTGGCTTTGGACCGAGCTCTCTGGGACCTGTCCTCCAGAGGCCTGGCCTTGGACAGTCCTGTGAAACTATGCAGCTGGGAGCTCTCCGCCTAAGATTTTGCACTATTTAAACCTGCCTGGGAGTTAGAATGGATGGTTTTTAGGAACAAGTGGGAAATTGCCCCCAGTATTCCACCCCACCCAGCCCCTACCGTCCTAGTCTTGAAAGCGTGCTGATCCAAACGATCATTCCTGGACTCCCGTGCTGCCCCATCACAAGGGCTGAGAGTTTGTGGGTAAGAGTATTTGCTAAGACTCTCCAAGAGTGGCACCTTTTGAAACACAGCCCAGTCAAACCACTGTTTAACTTTTCTCTCCCCCTACCTTTCCCCTTTGTCTCTTCTTCCTTTTCTTAAGGCTTTGGAATGAAGTATATTTTTAAATTATTTGTTGTATTTATTGAATAAAGTTTTTAATGTCCCTGTTCTTAAATTTAAGTTTGCCTTCCACATACCCACCCCCGTCCTTCTTCACCTTTCCCCTGGGTCCCCCGTTTCCTACCTTTGAAGTTTTTGTTTTGTTTTGTCTTTTCGAGACAGGGTCTCCCTGTAGCCCCAGCTGTCCTGGAACTCGTTCTGTAGACCAGGCTGGCCTTGAACTCACAAAGATCCACTGCCTCTGCCTCCCGAGTGCTAGGATTAAAGGCGTGCGCCACCACATCTAACAAGAAGTTGCTTTTTTTTAATTGAAGTGCTGCTGCCTGCTTACCATGTTTATTTCCTGTCAGTAGTCTTTAACAAAAAGTTTTTTTTAAGGGAAATCTTGAGTAGGTACTTAGTTTCCAGTTCAGCCGATTTAACTGGCTTGTGACCAGGAACCTTCAACAAAATGGCAGCACAAACTCAAGCCTGTTTCCCTCATTCTGCCAGCTTTGGAGAAAAGGACTGTGTTCTTTCTCTGTCTACTTGTAAATACTCCTTGGGTTTTACATTTGAATTTTGACCTTCCTACTGTCTCTATGCCTGTAGGAGTCATCTCTGGTATTTATTTCAAGCTCTTCTGATTTCAAGTCATTGTGCTAGTTGGTCCCTGACTAGTTCTAATAGTTGGGAGTGAGGGTTTTGAGCTCATCCTGAAGGATTACCAACTAGGTGGAACCTAAGTTTAGTGACTCAGCCAAGTAAAAGACAAAGATAGTTACAAACTCACAGGTAGTGGAAGAACATTCCCCTATAGGGAAGGAATGCAACATACAAAGGAAAATGCCAGAACAAGTCCACGAGGAATCTAAGAACGCATGCTCAGGGCCATTGCAGGGCCACTACACAGCTACTCTTCAGGCTCGGGGGCAGAGTCCAGAAGGCATGCCTCAGAATACTGGGCTCCAAAAAGAAACAAACTAGGAAAGGTGTGTGCTGCTTCCTCCAAAAAGACCTCAGAGCCAGATGTGATTGTACTTTGGAGTGAATTGTCTCAAAAAAAGAAAAGATTTCAGGAATGAAGTTATGTCAGGTAGCTCCATCAAAAACTAAAATCCAGGGGCTGGAAAGATGGCTCAGCATTTAAGAGCACTAGCTGCCCTTACAGAGAACCTGGGTATGATTTCCAGCATGCACACGGGACTAACAATTGTAACTCCATTTCCTCTGTAGGGATTGTATGACACTTAGGTACAGGCAATACACTCATACACATAAAGTAAGTAGGGGCTAGAGAGATGGCCTAGCGGTTAAGAGCACCGACTGCTCTTGCAGAGAACCCGGGTTCGATCCCCAGCACCCACATGGCGGCCGAGAACCGTCTGTAACTCCATTTCCAGGAGAACTCCAGTTCCAGGGGAATACGACACCCTCTTCTGACCTCCGCGGCATCGCATGACACGGGTGCACAGACCTACATGCAGACAGTACATTCTTAAAAAAAATTAAGTAAAATCCAGTTTTAAGACCCAGCCTTCCAGATGAAAGAACTGGAGCCGGGCATGGTGGCACACGCCTTTAATCCTAGCACTCGGGAGGAAGAAGCAGGCGGATCTTTGTGAGTTCAAGGCCAGCCTGGTCTACAGAGTGAGTTCCAGGATAGCTGGGGCTACAGGGAAACCCTGTCTCAAAAAGACCACCCCCCCCCCC
>VZQC01001793.1:1859244-1885587 GCA_009823505.1 Rhizomys pruinosus | reverse complement strand
CTCAATAGATGGAGCAAAGAACTGAACAGAGACTTCACAAGCGAGGAATTAGAGATGTCTGAGAAACACCTCAAGAACTGCTCAACATCACTAATCATTAAGGAAATGCAAATCAAAACCACTTTAAGATATCATCTTACTCCAGTAAGACTGGCTAGGATCAAGAAAACAAATGATACCAAGTGCTGGAGAGGTTGTGGGGAAAGGGGAACACTCATCCACTGCTGGTGGGAATGTAAACTCGTACAGCCACTATGGAAAGCAGTGTGGAGAACCCTTGGAAAACTCAAAATGAGCTTACCACCTGACCCAGTCATACCACTGCTGGGTATATACCCACAAGACTCATCTTACCACAGAGATACATGCACAGCCATGTTTATTGCAGCTCTCTTCACAATAGCAAAGAGCTGGAACCAACCCAAGTGCCCCTCAACTGATGAGTGGATAGAGAAAATGCAGTGCATCTACACAGTGGAGTTCCATGTAACAGTAAAGAAAGATAACATCATGATCTTTGTAGGTAAATGGATGGAACTAGAAGATATTATGTTAAGTGAAGTAACACAGTCCCAGAAAAACACATGACAAGTGGTATCCCTCATCTTGGATGCTAGTGCCAATTACCTAGTTGTAAGTATTTGTGGTGCAGGGCTCCTTGAGCTTTTTTCCAAGTAGTTGGGAGTGATGCATATTGGAAAGAACAACAACAGAAAAGACTGTGTCAAAGAACTGACTGAAATGGTGAACTTCTCCTTGAAACAGTTAACTTCTGCATCGAGAATTTTGAGAAAGACTGAGAAAAACATGAAAAACATGTTTGGCAGAATGCAGGAGCTCTGGTGGGATGAAGTGCAGGGAAGGGGACACAGGTCTAAATTAGATTTGTAACATAATCCTGTACAAAAAATATATATAAAACAATTTAAAAATTAAGAAAAATAACTAAAAAAATAAATCTATCGACTAAAAACAAGAGTGCTATAACACTGCATATAACCCATTCATGCCCCTCCCAAATTCTGTCATTGATACATTGTTCATAATATCATAACAGTTCTGCTGTATTATTTGGGAAATAATGACTAGGAAAAGGTCTACAAACATACAGTGTCAATGTACTTTTTCATTCATATGTATATGGTATCCATTCATGTATATATGAATGTTCACATGAATGTGGGCACATGTATGTGAAGTCATGTAAGTATGTATATTACAGGTGTTTGGACCCAAAGTTGACTATAGGAATCTTCCTTAATTACTCCTCTACCTTACTCTTTGAGGCAGGGCCTCTTAATCAAACCAAGAGCTGACTGATCTGGCTAGTCTTGCTAGCCAACTTTGCTCCTGAGAGCCCCTCTGGCCACATTCACTACCTCACACTCTCCTTAGCTCCACTATCATGTACTTTTGTTTTGTTTTTGCTTTCAACCAGGCCCCCAGAATTGGGATGAGTATGGAGCTATTCACGGAAGCCCAGGCAACTCGCCAGTAGCCACAGCACTGAAAACAATGACTCTCCTCTCCCCAAACCCATCAACTGCCTGTAGTTCTTCAGAGAGGGTCTGGATCAATGAGCCCCTCTGCCGTATGTGACTAAATGCTGACACCACTTTTGTGCAGGCTCTCTATCAGTGACCATAGCTTCTGTGAGCTCCTTAGTACCATGACACAGCATGCCTAAGAGACAGCATTTCACAGCCCTCTTCCTTATTGTCCAACTCTCACATTCTTCCCATCCAGTTTCCTACCACGCCCTCTGAGTCTTGGAAGGGGTGATACGGTTGCCTCCCTGAGGGTGAGCACTCAACAATGACTTGTTCTCAGCACTTTGATAATCTGTGAGTTTCTGTATGCTTTCATTGCCAAATGAAGCTTTCTGATCAAGGCAAAGGCAGCACTAGTCTGTGAGTATAAGCATAATTATTTGAGAGACATCTTGACAACATATCCATTCCACAAAGCAAAAGCAGTAAATTCACCACTAGGCCCCACAGCTTCTCCACCCAAAGGTCTTTGTCCAGGTCCACAGACCATAGTCATGAGCTTCCTCTGGAACAGGCCTCAGATCCAATCAGAGCACAGCTGGTGATACCTTTAACAGTATTGCCACTGTTCCACCAGGGGGTACATCTTGTGTGGCAGGCTGTATCATAGCATACATGGTTCACAACTGAGTAAGATCTTTAATGACTTTCCATCTCTGGCTGCCTGCATGGCAATATCCAGCACTATGTGTGAGAACTAGCCAGAAGGGATGAAGCATCACACTAAATTCTAGCATGATTTCCTTGTGTCCTTACCCAAAATCTGTGGTGTTCTCAGCAACCATGGTGTCTTACCACATAGTTCTGATGGGAAACTAAAAGCAAAGGCAGTAGTTTATATTGTTTGGGAGTCTCTAGGACCTTCCTGGTCAAGAGTCCATAAAGAGGCTTCCCATATCTAACACTAGTATATTCTCTTATACTTCTTAAAAATATTTTCGATCTGCAACTGGTTAATCTATACATGGAGAAGCCATGTGTATAGACATCTCTACATTCTCTAGAAATAGTGCATTAACCACGCAGAGACTTGCAAAGTTACCAAAAAGTTAAATCGCTCAGTTAAAATGTAATAAGACTTATATGGAAAGTTGTCTGATTAAAGGTAAGGTACAACGTTATATAAACTTTCAGGAGACAGTATGCCCAATATGATAAGGTCTTGTGACTATAGCTAAAATCCCCAATGCTAGCTTTGTGGGCTGTCAAGCTAACTGAAAGTGGCTCCCTCCAAGCTGGACTCTGGATCTTCAAAGTAGCTGGTAGAGTAAACCTTAGTTTTAAAAATGTCTGTCAGACTAAAGGGAGACCCTGTCTCAAAAATACCAAAAAATAAATAAATAAAATTAAAATGTCTGTCAAAGTCTATGTTTACGCTAGCACAGTCCACGTTCTTATAACAGTAAACCATATGCTACTCCGCTAGCAAACTACCAAGGTTTCCGGAATAATTTTAAAGCTCCGTCCCACTGGCACAACTCAGATGTGTGACAGGTACTGGTTTCTAACAAATACTGGGAAAAGTCTCAGCTTTTCTGTTTCTCTACTATTATCCAAAGCAAAACTATAGTTCCCTTCTGGCATGGATCCATAACTAATCCTTCCATATATCATAACAGAAATATAGCCTCATCTACCCCTTAAGGCTGAAAGTAATATAGCTTCCAACTACCTTCTAAATACTCATTCTCACATACCCATAGATAAGTACAACTCTCCCATCTCATCAAAGAAGCTACTTTTCACAGCAGTTGAAACTAAAAGAGAGATCCACAGGGGGTGAAAATGCAGAGAAAAAGTGACTGTGAGGTACCCTGTCCCAAATGGGAGATCTATAATGTAACCCTTATTCCTTAGACTCAGGGAACATCACTGAGGAGGGGATGGAAAGATTCTAAGACTCTGACGCCCGGGAAGAGTACTACTATATGATAGCTTCTTCTGGATTGTAAAGATATTGCTCCCAGGAATTCAACAATACAGCTGCCTTCACAAGACCTCCAAAGACGACACCAGCACCTATGGCAACGTGGATGGAGGGAGATTTCCCAAGGCCCCGCTCCTCCATGAAGAGATACAAACAGTGGGTGGTTGCTAAGGGAGGGAGAAACACTGTTTATTTTTTTTTCTTGCTGTTTCTTTGTTTTGTTTTGTTATTTCTGTTTTTGTTTTCTACCTGGACTAGACCCCAGTTCTAAGTGGTCAGTCCAAAACAAATGCAAATAAGGCCAATACTAATTGGATTCAGTAAGTTTAGTAAGATGTGTGTGTGTGTGTGTAGCATATTGTTACATAACATGACAAAACAAAACATTTTGTTACATATATATGTTACAAAAATAATTATAGAAGACACCATAAATTTGAGGGGGAAGGTCAGGGAGATATGGGAGGAGTTGGAGGAAGGAAACGGGGTAATAAATTATCCAAATACTATCTACTTACCTATGAAATTCTCAAATAAACAAAAACTGCATATAGTGTCACTGGAAAGTAAAGACACCAGGCTCCACTTGGGGTATTGAAATGTATACCCTTTATCATATCTCAAATTTGATAGAACAGAAACTTCCAGAATGTCATTTCCTTCCATGGACTTCTAAGAAATAACATCTTTACTTGTATCATAGCAAGAAATAACATAGTTTTATCTTTCCTTTATGGAATAGCCCAAAGAAATCAGTTTGGTTACAGTCATAGCTCTAAAGACTCCTGTGATGATCTGTTTTAGCCTTTGAAAAGTCTGATAGAAAGTTCCAGATGATGAAACAATACCAAACAAATAGTAATGACAACATGTAAGAAGACCCATGAAGACTTTAGGTGACATTTTATCCTTTTTAATATAATATTTATTAATTCTTGGAGAATTCCTACATGCAGACAGTGTGTTTTGATTATAGTCATTCCCACTTCACCATTTAACTCACTCAGTATCCACCATTCGCCCCCCGAATCCTGTCCCAAATTCATATCGTCTCATGTGACTTTTATATAACTGAGTCTGATTTGGGCTTCCCACATACTCTTGGGTGTAGGAGCATCCAGGGGCATGTGGTTCACCTACCAGGGTACACACACTTAAAGAAAACTGATTCTCCCTTTCCTGGGAGCCACCAATTGTCAATAGCCCCTCAGCTATGCATGGGGCTCATAAGCCACCCACCCTTCCATGCTGAACTCTTAATTCGCCAGCTTAATCTTGTGCAAGCCTTATCCAGACAATTACAACTGTGTTCAGTTGACAAGTGCAGTGGTCTTGTCATGTCCAGAAGTCAGGCATGGTCATGCATGCCTTTAATAACACCACTTGAGAAACAGAGGCAGGCAGATCTCTGTGATCTCCAGAGATCATATAGCCTGGTCTCTATAATGAGTTCCAGGCTAGCTGGGGCTACATGAAGACTGTCTCAAAAAGTTCAAAAAAAAATACATTCTGTTACCATGATACTCCCCAACTTCTAGGTTTTATAACCCCTATAGCCTATGAGCTCCCAAGGGGAGTTCTTGGCCATATGTATGTTGTCAAGCATGGAGCAGTCCTTAAGTTCAATCAGAAAGTAGTTGGTTACCTCCATAGCATTCAGGCAACTATTGCATGCATGGGCATATCTTGACAGGCTGATTATTACTATAGCACACAGGGCTAACAGATGGGTAACACAACTTTTGTCCCCCAGCACCCTACACAGTGGTTTCCAGTGCTATGAAAGCTAGCTAGCTGGGAGGAAGCTTCCCAGTCAGCACCAGCTTGATTTTTCCATGTCCGGTGACCGAAGTATATGGTGTCTTTAGAAAAAGTCATACCAGGGCTGGAGAGATGGCTTAGGGGTTAAGAGCGCCAACTGCTCTTGCAAAGGACCTGGGTTCAATTCCCAGCACCCACATGGCAGCTAAGAACCATCTTTAACTCCAGTTCCAGGGGAATCCGACACCCTCTTCTGACCTCTACAACATTGCATGACATGGGTGCACCAACCTACATGCAGACAGTACACTCATATGCATAAAAAATAAATAGGTAAATAAATAAATAATAAATAAATAAATTTAAGAAATAAAGTCTTACCATCAAGTCGTGGTAGGCAATCAAGGCCACTGGTAATAGCCTGTATTGTTTTGGGGTTCTCCAGGATATACCTGACCAAAAACTCAAGGGGAGGCATCCTACTGCTGGAACTAGGCTTTTGTTTGTCAAACTATGGTTTACTGCATAGCTTTAGTTACCAATTCACCACACCCCTCTTAAGAGAGCCTCAGTTGGGGAATGGCCTCCATTGGACTGGCCTGTGCCTATGTCTGTGGGATATTTTCTTCATTGTTGAGTGATGTGGGAGTGCTCAGCTCACTATGGGTGAGGAAACCATTAGGCAGATGGTTCCTGTACTGTGTAACAAAGCAAGTTCGGCATGGGCCAGGAGAGCAAGCCTACAAGCAGTGTTCCTTCATGGCCTGTACTCTAGCTCCTGCCACTAGGTTCCTACCCTGAGTTCCTACCTTGGGTTAGCTCAGTGGCGAATTGAAAGCCAGGAGATATAAGGTAAAATAAAACCTTTCCTGCCCAAGTTGGTATTGGTCAGAGTGTTTTGTTGCAGCAATTGAAAGCAAACTAGAACATATGGCCTCTGGGAAGAACATTACCCCTTGTATACATATGTATAAAATGATTTAACTGGAATGTTAAATCATTTTATACATATGTACTGTGTATGTATGTGCATGTATTTATATCTATAAACACAAGATATTATGAAGCATGAAATGGTTTTCATATTTTTTCAAACATCTTTATTGTTAGTTATCCCTCCTCCCACCCCCTCTTCTGCCTTACCCTTCCATTCCCCTTCCCTACTTAAACTGTAAATAATAAATGGAAAATATACAGCTAACTACATTGGCTGAATAGCAATTAAAATATTTTTCAGGATTTTATAAAAGTAAATACCTTTATCAGGACTTCTACTGGGTAAAATACTTAAGAGAAGCCTTTTCAATCATCACCTGAGAGTTGTATGACACTACTGTAGACCCTCGAGGTTTCTAGGACTCTTGCCAGTCGACTGTTCACCCACTAGGCTGATGCTTCAGCCTTCCCCACAGTACCAGGCATCTGAATGCAGAACCCTGAAGCCTCTGGGGATCCATCACTCCCCGGATGGGGATCTCATTTCCTTCCACAGCAGCTTATTCCACATTTATGGCTTTGTGCCTCAAAGTCATCTCATAAATACTGTACCTATGCTACAGGCACTATAAATCATATACCTATGGGATTTATATGGCTCATTGCTAGCTTATATAAATTTAGTCCCAATCCACACCACTTTTTTTAAAACAATAAGATCTCACCCAAATTTAGGCATTATTCAGGCAAGCTTCATTGTGTTTTTATGGATGAGAAAATAAAGTTTAAATAATGACAATTGGGGTCTGGGGAGAGAGTTCAGTCCATAATGTGCTTGCCATGCAAGGATGATGACTTGAGTTCATCCCAGAACCCAGGAAAACAGCAGGCATGTTGCCACATGCCTGCAATCCCAACACAATTCAGAAGCAGACAGGTGGGTCCCTACAGCTTACTGGCCCACCAACCTAGGCTATTCAGCAAGTTTCAGAGTAAATAAGATACTCTACCTCAAAACGAAGGTGAATACTTCCTCAGAATTAACAGCCATGAATTACTTCTAGTCTCTCATGCAGGCACACACACATGCACACATGCATACATGTACACACAAATATTAATGACAACTAATACTCTAAAGCTTTAAACCAAATTGAAACAAGACCTCAAATCTGCTGTACAGAAACTCTATTTAATAGCATGTTATTCTCAATCAAGGAGCCCCAACATGGTGCCGCACACCTTCAATCCTAGCACTTGGGAGGCAGAGGAAGGCGGATCTCTGTGTGTTCAAGGCCAACCTGGTCTACAGAGTGAGTTCCAGGACAGCTGGGACTATAGGGAGACCCTGTCTCCAAAAACAACAACCAAAAAAGAGGACAAGGTAGTTATTCTCACTGACCACTGGGGACTGACTGCAAGACCTCTCTTATAAAGATAATCCAAGAAAGTTTCCCATACAAAGTGAAAGTATTTGTATGTAATCAATACACACCCATCAGTGTGTGTAGTGTGTGTATTCAAATGAACCCTGAATTACTTTGACATTTGATAGAATGTTAAGAGTAATTTAAATAATTGTTATTCTGTGGTTTGAAGAAAATAATGACACAGAAATCATATGTACATTTTCAGTAGGGACACAGCTTATCTTTCTCAAATATCTTCAGTCCTTCAGTAGAATCTCAGTCCTTCAGTAGAATCTCATATGCACAACCTAGGGATGTGCCAGGCCCTTGGGGGTGCAGCTATAGGATTGATACCTATAGGAATGATACCTGCCTTGAAGGGGATTGAGGTAAAGAGGACTCAATTCCATTAGTATGTTTTTTTTTTATCTGCATAGCTGTCAGGACAGCAAAGCTACACCTGGTTCTCCAAGATTCTTGCATTTATAGTTACGTTTTGTTACTTTAAATGTTACATGGGCATTTTAATTTTCATACCAACCAGCACCATAATGAATTAGCCTCTGTGAATCATGAGCATCTTTGAAATAAAGCCACAAATGAAAGGTTAGTAATTTCTGAGTTTTAGTTACTTTTGCCCACAATGAGTCTGGAAATTTTCCTTTTGAGAAAATTTACCATTAATTATCAAATTGCTTTAAATTGGCAGGATTTTCAGTGACACTATATTATTTTGTGTCACATATATCAGCAGGTGCTCACATTACTCAGAGTTCTTGAGTCATAGGAAAGCTAATTATAATAGCTTTAATTATTATTTCTCTACAATAGAAATGGACCCTGAAAAATACCATTGTGGGGGTTAATGCTTGACACACTAAAATGAGTAGTGAATTTTTTAATCTGTTTCATTGAACCATATAATTAGACACAAAAGTATTAAGTGTATTTTCTTTTTGTAATTGTATTTAAGTGGTATAATTTTTAATTATATATGAAGAATTCAATGTTCATTCCATGAATTTTTAAGCTGCAATTTTTCTTTTCTGCCCCTACTCCTCTATTCTGGCTTACCTCTCTTTTGACATAGATTATTTGAATTCCTAACTCAACAATAGATCCATAGCTTCTCCAGTTTTACTCAGTTTATTAAAATGAAAGTACCTGGCTTTGCAAATAGAGAAGAGAAAAGCAATAGCAGCTGTCTGTAATGAGGGGAACCCTGAAGCATCATTGTCCCCTTCCTTCTTTTCTTCTTTCCCACTTCTTTCTTTAGGTGAAGATTAGCTGCTTTTGTCATCTGAAACAATTATCTTAGTAGTCTGTGATAGTTTCAAAGTTTGTACATTCCCAGGAAAGCCTCCCCATACCTCCTTACCCTGCCCAGGCTTTAACACAGCAGAATGTTCCAGTCATGCTACAAACGGCTGATGTAGCAGCTGTGGTATGGCTTCCCAGCTTGACATGACTGGAACTGTGTATCAGAGCCTGCACAATGGCTCATTTATAAAGCCCAACTTTCATCACAAGGTGAGGATGAAAAGCTATTCACAATGGCAAATCGCACTTCTTAGTAGGAATCCCCTCTGGGCATCATTAATATCTACAGATATCTTGGAGAGAATGGGCAATAACAACCATAGCGATGTAGTTAGTACAATAACTGACACAGGAAAAGGAAAAGCCATAATGTGGGGGCTAGGGAAATGGCTGAGTTGGTAAAGCGTTTGTCCCACAAACATAAGGACCTGAGTTCAGATCATCAGCAGCCAGGTAAAAGCATGGTCATGAAGCCAGCAAGATGGCTCAAGCATGTGAAGTATCTTGCCACCAAACCTGACACACACACACACACACACACACACACACACACACACACATCCTGACATGTGCAAGGCCCCATGCACCCACATAAATAATCAAATAAATAAATGTAATCTTAAAATTTTAAATCTGGGCTCAGTGACGTGCACCTGGAATCCCAGTGTTGGGAGGACCCTGGAGCTTGCTGTCCAGTCAGGTAAATCAGAGGGCTTCAGGTTCAGTAAGTGATCCTATCTCTAAATGTAAGGTAGGGAGCAATTGAGAAGATACCCACCATCTGCCTCTGGCCATCACACAAGGAGAGAGAGAGAGAGAGAGAGAGAGAGAGAGAGAGAGAGAGAGAGATCATTATTTGAAACTATCTGCAGGACTGAGGCCGAATTTGCACAGCTGCTTCCCCACACCTCTCTCAGAGCTTGAATTGACCTCTTCTGGCCATCATAATTGTGTTCCTTCAAGAAGCTCTGCCAAATCTGAGCTTAGAAAAGAAAAACATAATTTATGAAATTATGCAAAAATAGACTTCAATTTTCTATCTAAAGTATGGAAATGGGAAAATGAGAAACAACTTTGGAAAGGTAAAAAGTTTAGGCTTAGTGTCCAGCGCCTTCAAATCAAACCCCAAGTTCAGAATCTCATCCTTCTCCAGAACCACATCCCTTAGCTAGCCCCAGCACAGAAAGTGAGAACCATACAGTGTACAGACCAGATCCTGCTCATCTCTACAGCAGGAATTGTTAGCCCTGTTCAGAATTATTGAAAGGTATCCTGAAACACATGGAGCTCTGTTAAGTAAATTATAGGACTTGTATGAAAAGAACTGTACACACCCATTCCAAATCATGCTGTAAGGAGTAATTGTATGCAAAGCTATTCACAATGAATTACACAGGAAAGCACAAGTAACTAAACAGTGTGCTTGCAGACGACTGACTCTGCTCAACGCAGAACGGGCAACCCTGATTCTTTGTATCCTCTCCTTCCCTCCACACTGGTCTCATGCAGCCTTCCTGTGGTCTCTCAGTCATCATCTCTAACCTCCCAAGTGCTATTTTTCTAAGTCTTCTATAGAAAGAACAATAAATGGAAGAAGAGAAGAAAGATAACTGTCTTTTCACATTCACTTTCCAAGGCCTCACTAGGTAAATTGCTACCTGTCCACGCTGATGAGAGATTAGCATCAGGAGGTGGAAAATTTACCCTCCAGGCAGGAGAATTCTTTCTGTCAGAGATTTTCAAGCCAATGAGGGACTCATTTATTCCCTGAGCAGAAACTGGGCATCTCTATAGTACCAAACAAAGAATGCAGAAAAATGCAGAGATTGAAAAGGCAAAGGTCTTCTTAGTAAGCAAAGGTGGCCAACTGGGGCAGGTTTCTTTCATAGTCACCACGCTGAAGCAAGAAGAGAAATGCTGTCACTAGAAGCAAGGCGAACCCCCAGAGAAGACGCCTCAGAGGTCAGAAAGGAAGAGCAAGGATTCAGCAGGCATAACCGGTGAAGGGAAATTCTAGGAGGGAACACAGGGACAAAGCACAAGACCCAGCCTACTACACACAGACACACACATAGACACACACACACACACACACACACACACACACACACTGACACACACGGAAAAAGGAACAGGGAGAAAGACAATGTACCTGAAGCATAGAATGTGGGTGGGCGGGCATCTCTATCATAGCACTTTGTGTGCTTCCAGCTCATCAGTGCATCTGTCTCTCTCCCCTCCACAGTGTAACGGAGTGTCTTTCCCATCCGTACATTAATTGTGGAAAGTGCTGGGCTTCATTATGACACTCTTACACACATATGTCATGCACTTTGTTCATATTCGTCCCTCGCTGCCCTCTTTTATCCCCTCTTGCCTTTTCTGCTGGTCTTTTTCCTCTTCCCAAATAGACCTCCTTCTATTTTGATAGTGTGTGTGTGTGTGTGTGTGTGTGTGTGTGTGTGTGTGTGTGTTTGGGTACATATGGGGTTTCCCATAAATGTATATGCACATGTGTGTCAGCTTTGAGTGTCATTCTTCAGAAGCTGTCCTCTTTGGTTTTTGATACAGGATCTCTCATTGGGCTGGGGCTGGCTGACTAAAAGAGGCTGGCTGGCCAGCAACGCCCAGGATCTGCCTGTCTCTGTCTCCCCAGTGATGGCCTGACTACCTCACTTGGCTTTTTTATGTTGATGCTGGAGATCAAACTCAAGTTCTCATATTTGCATAACAAGCATTTTGCCAATTTAGTTAGCTCCCCAACCCCACCATGTCTTTAAAAAAAAACCTAGATTCTGAGCCGGGGCGTGGTGGCACATGCCTTTAATCCTAGCACTTGGGAGGCAGAGGCAGGTGGATCTTTGTGAGTTCAAGGCCAGCCTGGTCTACAGAGTGAGTTCCAGGACAGCTGGGGCTACAGGGAGATCCTGTCTTGAAAAGGCCATTAAAAAAAAAAAAAACCTAGATTCTGCTTATGAAATGTGATATTTATCTCTGTGAGTCTGACTTATTTCACTTAACATAATGATCCCTCATTCCATCCCTTCCCTGCGAATGCCATCACTTGTTCTTCCTTGCAGCTGGGTAAAACTCCTGAAATAGTATTTTCATTCACTTGAACTCAGGTGAGAGTTGATTGACTTTCAATAAAAAGAGCTGTGTGGCAGTCTATGTCTGAGCTTCATTCTAACCATATTAAAGAAGGCTTCAGACAGCAGAGTGAGGGAGGTGAGCTGTGTTATGAGCAGGAAGACCTGAAAGCTCTCTGTGAGTTGGGGACAACAGGGAACAGTCACCATGCTAAGGGATGGCTTCTGATGCTCTCTTGATTCGGATATTTATGCTGCACAGCTGGCACAGCAGCTCAGGCCTTGCTCTCAGCTACACAGGAAGCTGAGCTGAGATGACCACCTGGAGCCAGAAGTCCACGATAAACCTGAGCATCGTAGCGAGACTCCATCTTTTAGAGGAGAAAATAAATGCAAAGATATGCATGTACAGAATCAACAGCAAGGAGAGCACTAATACAGAGAGGAAGTCAAACTATTCCATGAACACTGAGTGGGTGGCAAGCATCTGCCATACACAGCAGGTAAATTTTAAACTGAGGAGATTAAACTCAAGTTTGGATTAGTCTAATTTAGCTTTGCTGTCAAAATCTTAAAGAGAAAAAAAATATCTTACAGAGAAAACAAGCCAAAGTAATGGAAACCACGGGCAATACAGAGTTGGTTGATGTTAGTAGAACTTTTTGTGTGTGTGATTTTTTTTGGGGGGGGGTTAATCATGGAGTTGGGAAGGTATCTGTTGTAGGCATGCCTCTCCACCCAAAAGTCCATTCTAATCTTCCTGAGGTGTTTTCTGGAACGTTCTCTTTTTCTCTGTGACACTCTTCTTGCCAGCAGCAGCTTCAGGCAGGGGCTTACAGGGCTAGCTGGCTCCTTGGAAGAAAATTTCCCTTTCTTCTCAGGGACACTCATGTCTGCAGTCTCTTCTGGTTCACTGGCCACTTCCTTCTTAGGTGCAGACTTCCTCTTCCGAACAGGAGGGCCTGTGCTGGTAGCAGTCTCTTCCGGATCACTGACCAGCTCCTCCTTGGGGAGAGCTTTCTTTTTCTTTAGTTTAGGGGAAGGGGAAGAAGGGACAGGTGGCTGCTCCATTCCATTTTCCTGAGGAACCTCTTGGGGCTTTGTTGTTGTTGTTTTTTCTTCTTCTTTTTGGGTTTTTCACGTATCTCCGATTCCCAGGGCTCAGCAAAAGGGACCAAGTTTCCAGAGCCCTAAAGACAAGGGGTAACACACCAAAATACCGACTCATTTTCCACTCCACCTTTATTGGCAGAGCGGCAGAGCAGCCGCCAAGAACAAAGGCCTCATTTCCCGGTATCTAGGGAACAAATGCAGTATTGCATCNGTCTTTTCGAGACAGGGTCTCCCTGTAGCCCCAGCTGTCCTGGAACTCACTCTGTAGACCAGGCTGGCTTTGAACTCACAAAGATCCGCCTGCCTCTGCCTCCCAAGTGCTAGGATTAAAGGCATGCGCCACCATGCCCTGCTCAAAGCTACTTTTTAAGGTAAGTCTACATTCACGATCTTTAGTAGAATGAGAAAAAAACAAGTAAAACTATACACATGAAGGCATTTGCACATGTATACTAATAATTCATATGGTAACATTAAGGCCATCTTTTGTTTCTGATTGAAAAGGAGCTCCAAGAAAGAAAAGAAATCAAAATCCAATAGCACTGTAGAGAAGCTAGCACTCCATTCAGTCTACAGTGTGATACTAGAAAACCAACACTTCTTCTTATCCACATTGAGAGTCAAATTCAAAATGCCTTGAGGTCAACTGGTTCTCAAATGACCAAGCTTCTAAAGGAAAACCCAGACTTCTGATAGAAAACCCAAAGTAGAAAGGGCCCCAATACTTTGCAGCCATGGTTCCCTCTGTTAGGAATGCTTGTCCTCTGGTTCTTCTCACATATGGGTCCTTTTAACCCTTTCAACCATATTCACCTTCTCAGAGAATCTTTCCCAAATCATTTCAGCAAAAATTAATCCTAAAACAAGTTCTCTCTTCCAGAATCCTACTTTGTGTCTGGTTTTGAGTTGGAAACAACTACTATTCATGTGTCTGGAAGTATGGCCAACATAAGTAACTAGGTTTAGAACAAGTCAAGAGGTTAGGCCCCCACGATGGAACTCATGGCCTTACAAGAACTGAAGGGGACACTTGAGCTGGCTCTGCCCACCATGCCATGTCCTCTGCTGTGTTCCGATGCAGCAGAGGCTGATACCATGCTGTTGGGCTTCCCAACCTCCAGAAGTATGAGCTACATAAATCTCTGTTGCTCACAAATTATTCATTGATATTCAGCTGCAGCAAGAAAAGATGGAATGAGAAATGCCTCCTCCTTGGGAGTTAATCCTCGCCTACTTAAGTTTATTATTCTCCTGGTTCCCAGCATGTCAGAAGCTAGTAGCCTGGCAAGATAGTGCATCTGGGAAAGTGCTGGGCCTATAGGTAGGAAGATCTTAGACCAATCCCCAGAGCCCACAAAAATGTGCTGACATGGTGTGTTGGCGCACGCTTTTAATCCCAGCACTTGGGAGGCAGAGGCAGCAGATCTCTGTGAGTTTAAGGCCAGCTTGGTCTACATAGAGAGTTCCAGGACAGCTGGGGCCACAGGGAGACCCTGTCTCAAAATGACNGGGGGGTTAATCATGGAGTTGGGAAGGTATCTGTTGTAGGCATGCCTCTCCACCCAAAAGTCCATTCTAATCTTCCTGAGGTGTTTTCTGGAACGTTCTCTTTTTCTCTGTGACATTCTTCTTGCCAGCAGCAGCTTCAGGCAGGGGCTTACAGGGCTAGCTGGCTCCTTGGAAGAAAATTTCCCTTTCTTCTCAGGGACACTCATGTCTGCAGTCTCTTCTGGTTCACTGGCCACTTCCTTCTTAGGTGCAGACTTCCTCTTCCGAACAGGAGGGCCTGTGCTGGTAGCAGTCTCTTCCGGATCACTGACCAGCTCCTCCTTGGGGAGAGCTTTCTTTTTCTTTATTTTAGGGGAAGGGGAAGAAGGGACAGGTGGCTGCTCCATTCCATTTTCCTGAGGAACCTCTTGGGGCTTTGTTGTTGTTGTTTTTTCTTCTTCTTTTTGGGTTTTTCACGTATCTCCGATTCCCAGGGCTCAGCAAAAGGGACCAAGTTTCCAGAGCCCTAAAGACAAGGGGTAACACACCAAAATACCGACTCATTTTCCACTCCACCTTTATTGGCAGAGCGGCAGAGCAGCCGCCAAGAACAAAGGCCTCATTTCCCGGTATCTAGGGAACAAATGCAGTATTGCATCACGAATTGATTGCTTCTCTGAGGTGCCTACGAGTGTATTTGGGGAGAAACTCCGAGAACAAGTTGAGGAGCGGCTATCTCATAGAAATGAGACTGGAGAAATTCCACGGAAAAATCTAGAAGTCATGAAGGTTCAGGCAGAGGAAGCAGCTGCTGAGATTACCAAGAAGCTGGAGAAACAGGAGAAGAAACGCTTGAAGAAGGAAAAGAAGGGACCAGCTGCACTGGCCCTGGCCTCTTCAGAAAACAAGGAAAATAGTAGTTAGTGGTCCAGAAGAACGTGAGGAGATATGTTAGTAGAACTTTTTAAAAGGAATCTGGGACTAGAGAGCACCACCCACCCGAGGAGGTCAGAGCAGAAGGCTGGCGGGGCAGGGGAGGGAGCAGCTAAGCAATGCACAGGCTGGGCTGGGCAGGATCTCCAGCTCTGATGACAACGCTGGAAGCTCATTTTTAAAGAGCTTAGTAGCAGCTGCATAAGACACCAGAGATTCAGACAGATATCTGCGTGATATGTCGCTGCACAGAGGTGTCCAGACCTTCTACTACCTACACTCTGCCTCATATTCCAGAATCTACCATTCCTGCCTCTTGCCTCCCCTGTGCAAGCCTAGACCCTGAAACACAGTCACAAAGAAATCACTATTATTCCCTAGTACAGGGACACCAAGGCAAGATACTACGTAGAGGGAAAATATGTCAGCTCTATACATTAGTTGTTCCCATGTTCAGGTTGGTCTTTAGATGTTCAGTACCCGTCCCAACAGGGTTCGGAAAACTCCTGGACAGCATCTCCTTCCGTGCCTTTTCTTTTGTTCATGTGTTGAGCACAGGTTATTCGGGCAAAAGAAAAAGAAGCCGCTTTTGACAAAGCAGCACTTTGAAGATAAATTGCTTGCCCCAGCATCCACTCCTATTTTTCAAGCCAGAATCTCTGTGCTTCCATCTTTTTGTTATTTGGTGCACATAGCCAAAAAATGGCAGTGTGATAAAAAGTAACTGCTAACATGTTTCTAGAATCATAAGCATCCATTTACTTATTTTTTAATATTATTTTTTACGTGTATGAGTGTACTGTCTGCATGTAGGTTGGCGCACCTGAGTCGTGCAAAGCATCCACTTTAAATACTGATATTCTACAGAAAATTCAGCATGGATTTGTTTTTCTCATATAAGTCTGTGCACAATTTTAGTCTTTAACATATTAGGTAATATTTTCTAAAATTTCAATATTTTAACCACGTTACTGGAAAAGTAACTTCACATTCCATTTATAGCAGCTTAGGAAAAAGTCAAAGAACTCTGTTATTTCTGAAAAGCATGAAGCCTGTCTGAGTAATAATTTTGTCATGGTTTGAAATTCTAAGTGACGCACTTGAATCTTTATCAAATAGATTAAAATGCACCTTATTTTGGAAATTATTCAGAACTTACTGAAAAACAACAACGTATTCCAAAATGAATTTTCTATAATAAAATATACTCAATTGACAGGCTTTTGGAGGAAGATTACAACCCTTCAAAAGTGTGTGAGTTCCTGTGACAGTGAATTTACATTTCAAAGCTACTTTTGGGGGGGGGGTCTTTTTTTTATGTTATCAGCAGTGTTACTGACTAGCTGCCAAAAGTTCTCCTGTTTTATACTCCAACGATTGGCTTTCTTGTTGGTAACAGTGCTCATTATCAGCCCGTCTGTCTATTCGGATATATTATATTCTAATAAAAAGGATAATACAAGAAAGAACGTGGGTGTTGTTAGAGGGAATGCCCATATAACACATTTGGAAGAGTTGTGTTTAAAGTCTTATAAGACGTGGCTGCATTTTCATGTACAGTTCTATCCGAAGACTCTGTGTCCACGGAGAAATTAAGACAAAGAAGAAGGTTCTAAACATTCAGTCCATTTCATGAAACTTTCCATTGAACAAAGAGAATGAGGAAACTGGGTGCGGGGAGTTCCAACTTGAAAGTGAGGGCGGAGTTTCTGCCCAGAGAGGGTTACAGCGTGTATTACTCATTTGTCTGTCTATATCTGCATCTTTTGTTTTCTAGATGAGATCTTCCTGTGTGATCCTTACAAACAATACTCCTGCCTCAGCCTCCCTGCTGTTGGAATGGCAGCCAAAGCCCATACTATCACAGCAGAGCTAATGACAGCTTTTAAAGGGAAGTGGACAATACCCACAGGAAAGCAATACTTTGCTTCAACACCATTGTTACAGAGGCAGAATCTTCGCAATGAATCTGTCCTGTCTCCTGCCTCCTGGATACCCTGTGTGTCTTTAGATTAAGCAAAGACAAAGACAGGCTCATGTTGTCCTGCCTCAAAGTGAGTCTCACTCCTTAATTTTGTAGGAGCTCCCATCAGCCCGGCCCCCAGGTGCAGCCTGCAGCCAACCCTCACAGGATCCAGAGCAGAGTGAGGGGTTCTAGACAATGTGTGATGAAAACTTCTACATACACACACAGATCTAATGTGTCTCAGATTCTAGAAACATGGAGAAGCTGTGACCACTCTGGATTTGGAAATAAGTTCCCCCAAATGCTAAAAACTTAAGATATTTAATAAATACTTAGAAGACTTCTTTTTTTTCTGTTTGGGGAATTACCAACAAATAATGTCTTAAGTATTCTAACTTGCAGTGAGACAAGAGTTTAGCATTTTTTTTATTTNTCAGAAGCTAGTAGCCTGGCAAGATAGTGCATCTGGGAAAGTGCTGGGCCTATAGGTAGGAAGATCTTAGACCAATCCCCAGAGCCCACAAAAATGTGCTGACATGGTGTGTTGGCGCACGCTTTTAATCCCAGCACTTGGGAGGCAGAGGCAGCAGATCTCTGTGAGTTTAAGGCCAGCTTGGTCTACATAGAGAGTTCCAGGACAGCTGGGGCCACAGGGAGACCCTGTCTCAAAATGACAAAAAAAAAAAATGCTGACATGGTGGCATGCACTTGTGATAGCAACTCTGGGGAGGGAGAAATGGGCAGATCTCTCAGGCTCCATGGCTACTTCACAAATTCCAGACCGGTGAGGCAACCTGTCTAAAAACAAGGTGGATGGTACCTAAGGAATAATTCCTCTAGCCTAAGCATAGTATGTGCACACACGAACACACACACACACACACACACACACACACACACTTGCACACACATTTAGATGGAGAAAGGGAGGAAAAGAAAAAGGGAGAGAGAAAGAGAAAGGGAAAGGGAATCTACTCCAGATGGGAGATATGTTAGTCTTGCTGTCAAGCACCTCCAACCCTGGCACATGACTGGGCTTAACCAAAATGGAGCTATCACTAGAAATGGATATCCCTCCATTTTATCAAACAGGCATATCGCTCTTACTCAGTTGCCATTCTTGGTGGTCCATGCTCCTACCCTTGGCTACATTCTCTCACTGAAAGTGGAGCTTTCTGGAAGAAAATGTTCTCCAGAGGTCACAAACCTTCTGGGAAAAAAAAAATCCTTTTATTCGAGGCCCTTACCCTCTGGTAAGGGCCTCGAATAAAAGGATCAGTGAGTACGACCAAAAAGACAGAGGAGGCCGGGGAAAGAGAAGGGCCATAAGCACAAGACTAAAGCTACTTTCTTCCACTCAGCTGGTGCTTCTGAGTATCATATCCAGCAGCTGCCGCACTCTTCCCTCAACTTAGTCACATCCCAGACTGCCACATCTGCCTCAGGGACATTGGAAGTGACACCAGGTGCATTAGTCTGAATGCTCATCAACTCATGTTAAAGCGAGCCTGGTGGAACATACCTTTAATCCCAGCCCTCAAGAGGCAGAGGCAGGCAGATGGCTGTGAGATAAGGATTACACTGGGGTGGTTCCTGTAGGGAGTTCTGAGTCAGCTAGGGCTCCCTAGGCAAGACTTTGTCTCCAAAAGAATGTGGATTTTTTTTCTCCACAATGAGGTGTTAAGAGGTGAGAGCAGGTGGGAACTTTCGAAGCCATGAATAGGTCTGGGGGACTCTGTCCTCATGAATGGAACCCATTCTTATATTAATGTGTCAGATTAATGAAGCTAATGTGTTAGTTATTTAAGAGCAGGCATTGTTATAAAAAGACAATGTGGCTGTCTTTCATACTTGCACCTCTTGCTATGTGATATCCATACCCTCCTTGGGATTCTACAGAGTCCCCACTATCAACAAAGGTATTACCAGATGTGACCTCCCAGCCTCCAGAAGTGTGAGCCAGTTTCCAAGATTCATGTGTTTAGTTACAACACAGAAAACAGACTAAGGGATCAGATTTAGACAATCTGCATCTTCCAGCCAGCGTCAGAATTATCAAAAGCAAGCCACTGAATCAGGAGTGCTTCTAAATCTGTCTTCATGTGGAAAGTCACAGGAAAACTAAAGCTGATTGCATAGCAGCCGGTGAAGTTTGCCACAGGTGTGTAGGAGAAGTGTGGAGCAATGCTGAAAACCCTTAGGTATTTGCAGACCTTCTAAGCTAAAGGCAAAAGCTAAAATAACCATTAAAAATAAAAAAGTATTTTTAACCTAACATAAGTTAACAATGTACCTATTTCAATTGCTCCTGGGATGATTTTGGAAAATACCTAAATAACAAGACTTTCAGCATAAATTTACTATTTGAAGAATTACAGTGTTTTGTGTTTTAGTTTTCAACCACAGGTCTTTTTTTTATGTTATCAGCAGTGTTACTGACTAGCTGCCAAAAGTTCTCCTGTTTTATACTCCAACGATTGGCTTTCTTGTTGGTAACAGTGCTCATTATCAGCCCGTCTGTCTATTCGGATATATTATATTCTAATAAAAAGGATAATACAAGAAAGAACGTGGGTGTTGTTAGAGGGAATGCCCATATAACACATTTGGAAGAGTTGTGTTTAAAGTCTTATAAGACGTGGCTGCATTTTCATGTACAGTTCTATCCGAAGACTCTGTGTCCACGGAGAAATTAAGACAAAGAAGAAGGTTCTAAACATTCAGTCCATTTCATGAAACTTTCCATTGAACAAAGAGAATGAGGAAACTGGGTGCGGGGAGTTCCAACTTGAAAGTGAGGGCGGAGTTTCTGCCCAGAGAGGGTTACAGCGTGTATTACTCATTTGTCTGTCTATATCTGCATCTTTTGTTTTCTAGATGAGATCTTCCTGTGTGATCCTTACAAACAATACTCCTGCCTCAGCCTCCCTGCTGTTGGAATGGCAGCCAAAGCCCATACTATCACAGCAGAGCTAATGACAGCTTTTAAAGGGAAGTGGACAATACCCACAGGAAAGCAATACTTTGCTTCAACACCATTGTTACAGAGGCAGAATCTTCGCAATGAATCTGTCCTGTCTCCTGCCTCCTGGATACCCTGTGTGTCTTTAGATTAAGCAAAGACAAAGACAGGCTCATGTTGTCCTGCCTCAAAGTGAGTCTCACTCCTTAATTTTGTAGGAGCTCCCATCAGCCCTGCCCCCAGGTGCAGCCTGCAGCCAACCCTCACAGGATCCAGAGCAGAGTGAGGGGTTCTAGACAATGTGTGATGAAAACTTCTACATACACACACAGGTCTAATGTGTCTCAGATTCTAGAAACATGGAGAAGCTGTGACCACTCTGGATTTGGAAATAAGTTCCCCCAAATGCTAAAAACTTAAGATATTTAATAAATACTTAGAAGACTTCTTTTTTTTCTGTTTGGGGAATTACCAACAAATAATGTCTTAAGTATTCTAACTTGCAGTGAGACAAGAGTTTAGCATTTTTTTTATTTTAAAATATGTGTGCCTTGGCTCATAATGCAGGCCTATTTCTAAAAATGTAAATTCAGACTAGGATTATATACAAGACACTCTAAATGATGTCTTATATATACTAATATGTAAGTATAATATCTTAATTATACTGTCATAACCTGGGCATCGGTTTTTTATTAGCTTGTTTCCCTATGAGCTAAAAATAATAAAACATTTTATAAAAACATAAAATCCCTATATAGTGATTTATAGGTAATTATATATGTAAACATTGATTTTATTGAACTGATTCATTTGCAGTTTATCTTAAACTCCAGTAAACTTTGAAGATGTTGACATCTACATGAAATCAAAGGACATTTTCATTCAGATAATAGATGGCAATGAACTACTTCCCATCAACAACCAGGTTTTATATTGCAAATGGGATAAGGGATCAGAGGGGAGCCTGAAAAGTTTACATGATGCAAAATTCCAGCTTATTTCAACAGCTAACCCCAGAACTCACAGTCTAAACTTACTGGACAATGTGTTTGCAAAAAAGATAAATGCAGCCTAGCTATTATAATCATGAAAGATTAAGTGATAAAGTATAGTATGGTTTTCTGTGGACCACAAGTGTCATATATTCATATAGCATGAAGTTCGGTGTTGTTTGATCGTCTGGAGCCAGTAACCTCCCTCTGTAGTTCAACTAAGATAAATGCTGTGGTAATGTTGAAAGACCCCAGAGAGAAGAAAGAGGAGAAGGAAGATGATGAGGAAGAAGAGGAGAAAGAGGAGGAAGAGAAGGAAGAGGAAGAGGAGGAGGAGAAGGAGGAGGATCAAGCTATTTCTTTCATTAAAGTCATGTTTAGCAGCTTTTAACATTTTGTTGAAGGACACTGTCTAAATATTAAGTACACTGTGGTGAGCTTACATTATCAAATCCACATCTAACACCCTTGAACCTAATTTTCTGTCCCTTTGTATTACGTGTAATTTGAAATTATCAAGAATTTTCTAATGCTCTGCTCCTATCCTAGGCATAATGTGCTTTTCTACCCTTTATCAAATATCCAGAATCAACAGTACAAAGAAGAATGCAAAGTCCCTTAAAGTCCCAAGAAGCAAATTCTTCTTCCCTTCATTCCATGAACCCCTGTCCTGCTGTCTTCAATTCTACTACTTCTTCTCATGGGAGAACTGAATACCTAACAGCCCCAGAAATTTCCCTCTGGAATTCAGGGTTTAAGATCTAGGAAGCACCATATCATCATAGTCATTTAAGAAGCAATATCAGTTGACTTTGATTTTTCTTTGATTGATTTCTCTTTCATTGATAATGAAAATCAGATCCAAACAACTCTTATGAAAGTATTCAGAGGCTGGAAAGATGGTTCAGCAGGTAAAAGTTCCTGCTGTCAAGCCCAATGACCTAAGTTCTATCCCCCAGACCTACACTGGAGGAGAGAACCAATTCTCATGAACTGCCCTCTAATACACATACACACACACACACACACACAAAAACAAATATAAATACATGTATATATATATATATATATATATATATGTAAAAGAAAACATGGGGTACCATCCCTCCTGTGAAGAGCATGCCATTGTTTCCTGCTAACCAATGACTCTCCTCACTAGAAGGTTTGCTGTCTTCCAGAATCTGCCTCTGCTCTTTTCTCTTCACACTTATCGTTCTGAGCTTTATCAAATGAATCATAGATGCTGAGTATGTAGCTCTGTGGGAAAACACTTATTTAACATGTGTGAGGCCCTGTTTGATCTCCAGAAAGGAAAAATAAACTCTAAATTCCAGGTATGCCAGTCTTTGTAATGTTTACCCTAATTATAATCATTCTTGTACATGTAAAGTCTCCTGATCTCCCCCACCTCGCTGTGTGAGCATCCATACACACACACACACACACACACACACACACACTTTATATACATTCTAACCCTAGAAGCCAGGAAGACCCCAGGCTAGACTCAAGCTTTGCCCTTCAGTGGCTAAGGGAATTATGCCAACTCTTATCTTATTGATGTCATTAAAGGAAGTCATGTTGTAAATGTATCTTGTACAGGGCAGACTCTCAGCTAATGTTAGCTTCCTCTCTGGCCTCCATGTATTAAAGCCCTGGACGTCCAACCTGTCCTTGCACAGGTAGAAACTGATATTTTTCAACACTGTTGCTCAAAGTCAGGACACATTTAGAATTCTTACTGAATTGTTTTCAGGACTCTGTTAGAAACATATTCACCAAGAAGTCAGATAGCCCAAGAAGCAGAAGCTTAATTCAAAGGCATATATTGCTCACATTAACAGGGCATCCACAGATAAATAACTCAGGGCTAATTTGGCAGCTCGATTATTGTTGCTAGGGTCTCAGCTTTAGGATGCAGCTTTTGTTCTAAGGTGTCCTCATAGTTATAAGCTGGTATCTATTTCCCACATCTTGTATGCAGGCACTGAAGAAGCCAAAAGGGCTAGAAGCTACTGTCAACTAAAGGCTTTGGCTTTTAATTGGAAAGTAGGACACTTCCCAGAAACATCTACCCACATATTAGTGACAAGGATAAGGCCAGCCACTGTGAGCTACACACACACACACACACACACACACACACACAAGTTAGAACAGTTCGGCTTTCTAACCTTCATAATAAAGGAAGAACAAAAGCCAGGCAGTTGGGTGTGCAGTGAATAAGCCAACCTATGACTTCTGCTGCATCCTCATGGTCAGATCGCCAGCATATACACTTATCAAAGAATTTTCCTAAATCTACCCTTAAAAATATAAGTTAGGATATTCAAAAGAATGTATGTGTACATGTCAGACAATTCCCTAAGAGAAAAATGCAAGTGATTTGGACAATAGTGGTGACACTGGACTAATTATTCAGATTCCAGAAGTAATTCATAAGGTGCACAGCACTCAAGAGGATATGTGGATACAATGGGCTCCTGGAAATCTCTTCTGTTCCCTCATTCACCTCCACAGTCTCAGACAAGGCTTGGATATCTACCGTGTCTGTGCCGGATAAAGGATAAAAAGAGTGTGCATCTAATTGTGTTCCTACAGAATTCTCTTCTCTTAAAAGTTATTATCCTAAGCCAGACACAGTAGCACATGCCTTGAATCCCAGCACTCAGGAGGCAGAGGCAGGCAAATCTCTGTGAGTTCAAGGCCAGCCTGGTCTACAAAGTGAGTTCCAGGACAGCTGGGGCTGCAGGGAGACACTGTCTCAAAAATAAGTTACTATATAAAATGATGTTCTCCACAATGAGAGTTGAATTAAAACTAATATTTCAGTATACTGAAATATATTTAATAGGCTAATTATAAACCTATATGGTAAAATTACACTGTTTATTCATAGCATGATTTTTTATTTTTTTTAATTTATTTATTCTGTATGTGTATGAATGTACTGTCTGCATGCAAGTTTGTGCACCTGTGTCGTGCAATGCCACGGAGGTCAGAAGAGGGTGTTGGATTCCCCTGGAACTGAAGTTAAAGATGGTTCTCAGCTGCCATGTGAGTGCTGGGGATCAAACCCGGGTCCTCTGCAACAACGGCTGGCACTCTAACCACTGAGCCATCTCTCCAGTCCATCATATCATGATTTACCTGAAAGTGGAGATACTAGAAATTTTGGAGCTCTAGCCTAATTCATATAGAGGTGGATAAAAATATGACTAATTTAATCTTTTCTATGAATTTGAATCTCATTGATCAAGTATCATAACTCTTAAACTCAAAGCCTCATGTCTCATTTTCTGAGGTTGACAGTGTGTCCATCCAGACTCCACAAAAGCAAAATTTGTTACATGAGTTGGATATACTGTAGACATGCTAATTCCCTAAGACACATCCATGCTACATAGAAAAGCCTTGTGGAAATAGTGACTAAATCACATACAGCAGATTTCCTACCCAAAAATACCAGAACTAGCAAGACCACTCACTAATTCTCAGCTTCAGATTGCTCAGCCTTAGAGGTGTGTTACACCTTCTGTGGAAGAAGGGAGTTGTTCTGTAGAGCAGAGAGGAGAGGGAAGTGGGGAGCCACCCCATTTTGTAAACCATTGTCTTTCCACTAAATGCAAAAGATTTGGGAGACAACCCAGCTAGTTTACTTTACAGATTTTCTTCATTCAGTGCTAATAAAGAGAAAGTTAGAAACCAGTCATCCCTGGGTTTGATTTATCAAAGAAGCCACAAACTAATACCAACAAAGAGATAGATTAGGGGGCTGGAGAGATGGCTCAGCAGTTAAGAGCACTGGCTACCCTTGCAGAAGACCCAGGTTCAACTCCCAGCACTCAAATAGTAGCTATCAAGCATCCATAACTCCAATTCCAGGGGATCCAGTGCCCCCTGTGGGCATTCAGGACATTGGTGCACTTACATGCAGGCAAAACAGTCATACACATAAAATTATTTTTTGAAAGAGACATGATCAGTCATTGCAGTGCTCATTTGGTGGGGAGGGGAAGGTTGAGACAAATTCCTACCAGTAGCCACAGCTGGCCTGGAATTCACTGTGTAAACCAAGATGTTTTGATCTTAAGAGATTTCCTGCCTTTGCTTCCATAGTGCTGGGATTTAAGACGCGTGCTTCCATGCCAGGTTTGCAGTGCTCTTTGATAATAATGATTATCTAGAAACAATGTAAGTGGAAAAAGTAAAGAAACAATTCATTTTTATCATGGCATAATTGATCATATATCTTTATTAAATCATATATTGAAAACCACATATGTGGAGAATATTGAGTCTTATGAAATGGGCCACAACATTAAGATTTAAAAATGAAAACTTCATTTTTCCAAATTTTAAAGATAATTTGCTGATATGTATAGGTATATGTGTGAATATACATATTGGACATAAATTACTAGCGATATTTTCTGTACACTATTCCCCATGTTAAATATATAGTATGCATTTAATATGTAGGTAGAATTTAAATATCTTACATATATTCTGTGTATAAGTTATATGTTTATGATATATGTTATAAATATAATATTTGTGTATATATAAACAGTATAATAGATATCTATAATGTATTTGTAGATACAAAAATATGTGTTTATAGATATATTATGTTGCAAAAATAGAAAATATCACTCTATTCATTACTTTTTTTGCCAGTCAAACACCTGATAAGAAGTAACTTAAAGGAGGAAAGATTTATTTATTAGGGTATCATCCATCATGGTGAGCAGGCAAGGCCTGGAGGCTTGAGACTGCCTACGCCCGGCCAGATCAGGAAGCAAGAAAAGAGAATGCTGGCACTCGGCTGGCTTTCTCCCCTCTGGCTTTTTATTTTATTTATTTATTTATTTATTTATTTATTTATTTATTT